>SNQJ01S0079213.1:37341-59002 GCA_010110895.2 Picea sitchensis | reverse complement strand
GTCGTGACACTCACCACAGCGCTAGACTCTTGCGGACATGAGACCTCTGGATGGCCCCAACTCTATGAGACAGACCCGAACTTCGCCACCACCTACCAAATGTTGGGTGCAAACATAGTTGTCGATAATTTCTATCTTCATGATGGGTTGTTGTGTCATCTGGGCCATATTTTTGTTCCATCAACCGAGTGAGAAAGGTTGATCTAGGAATCCCACTACAGTTGGGTGGCAGGACACTTCATCGTCGAAAAGACAGTGGCAATGCTACAGAAACATTTCTACTAGTCGAAACTCCGACAGGAGGTCAATAGGTATATCAGGTCTTGCACTGCCTACCCTATTTCCAAACCGACCACTCAGAAACAGGGCATGTATAGCCCTCTTCCTACTCCTGACAGGCCATGGAAATCCATCTCAATTGACTACATGTCAGGCCTCTTGTCCACCAAGCGGGGAAATGACTTTGTTTTTGTGGTTGTTGACCGCTTTGCTAAGATGGCGATTATGGTTGCCTGCAAGAAGAGAATCCCAGTAGAGGCCACTGCCAACATCTTCTTTGAACGGGTCTGGGTACATTTTGGACTCCCAAAAACCACTATCTCAGATAGGGACAGTTGATTTCTCAGCACATTCTGGTTGAGCCTCTGGTCACTATTGGACACCAAGCTAACCAAATATATGGCCTTCCACCCGCAGACAGATGTCCAAACCGAGGTTGTAAATCAAATTGTTGAGCATATACTTCGCATGTATAATTCAAATCACCCTCGCACATGGGATGAGAGCCTTCCCTATGTCCATCATATCTACAACCGATCCCTGCATATCTCAACTGGCCACAGCCCCTTTCAGGTGGGGTTGGGATTCCAACCATTGGGTCCCATAGATGTTTCACTTCCCCTTACGGTCACCAAGACCGACTCATCTCCTGTTCCAACTAAAGTTGACAAAGCCACCTAGTTCATTGAGAGGATCCATCACATCTACCAACAGGTTCAGGATATCCTACATAAGTCTAATGACAAGTACAAACAACTCCATGATCAACATCGGGTGCCACATAAGTTTCGGGTGGGAGACAAAGTTTGGTTGCACTTGCAGAAAGAACGCCTTACAAAACCCCATCAGAAGCTTCGCCCACTCTGTTATGGGTCATACACTATCACCAAGGCCATGGGGGATAATTATTTCGATCTCAACATTCCTCCTTTCCTTGGCCTGCACCCAGTGTTCAACGTGGATCACCTTCGCCCTTATTTCCCATAATTATTGGACACCTCAGACGTAGCAGAACAGTTGACACCAACAGAGCTCAACCCCGACTGCATACAACATGCATCCAGCGATCATATTATGTACACACAGATCAAGGGAACTCGATAGCAAAGGATCCAGCTTTATCGAGTCATCAAAGCAGGGCAGCTCCTGCACCAAGGCAAGTGGCTCACCTGGGGCCAAATTCAGTAGAAATTTCCTCATCTAATGGGGGAACTCAACGCAATGGAGACTATTTATTCCTAAGGAGGGAGGATTGATCCAGGTGGATATCGGTGTCCACCCGCCTTTTCCAACTGGCTCAAAATAGTTTTCTGACAATTTTGGCAATTTACTATTTTTAGCAATTTTAACTTTTGGGGCCATTTTGAGGGCCTAAATCAAGGTTTTTCGGGACAGAGCTTCTCAATGATAGCCTATAGCATGATTGAGCCCCCAAAATTAATCTCCTCAACATTACCTTTCCAATGGTCTATCATACGCCTAAAAGGGAGATCATATGCAAACGTTACGACCCCAGGAAGTTGATGTACTAACTTACCCAAACAGGGCCCACATGACTTTTGGCGCTTCGTCTCCTAGGGTTAGGTTTTTGGATGTCTAGGGTTTTTGGCATTCCTGTTTATTGTAAAAATTCCTTCAGAGCCTCATTGTAATGATCTTCTTTTGAATGAGCGCAGTCGTCACATCTCTTCTCAGAGATAAGCCGCCACCATTCCAGCAAGCTTGTTTCTGCTGCATTTTACAGTTTCTGCTTATTTCATTATTGAATAGAAAACTAGTTTTATTGTATCTCTGTTATTTTGTGTTAAGAACCTATTAATAATCTGTATTCATTTCATTCTACTCATAAAATCTAGATCACTCTTCTCCTCAAAAAGTGCACCATCTTTCCCCACTGGAGCTTCCTTTATGCATTTCCATTGTGTAACTGCCCTAACCCTTGGTCTTTCAATGTGATTGATGGTCAAGATCTGATATTTCCCTCATGAGATCAGAATTCGTGACTTAATTGTCAGTTGAGATCAGTTAAGTCAGTTAAGTGACCCACACCCTCATAAAGTCACTTTACACATTAAAAAAATAAAAGGCTCAACTTTATAAAATCACTTTATAAAAATAAAGTCACTAGGGAGAAATGTGTTCGGTCACTTTCGCATGTTGGGTGCTACTAATGCAAAAGTACCTCCAAGATACCAAATCTAACAAAGAGTTATTGAAAAGAGAAAGGAAATATATTCATCATGTTGTGCAGTGTATTGGAAGGGAGTACTATGGTTGATTAAAGGTTGGATGGGGGCCTGGAGTGTTATGGACTGAGTGAATTGGATATATCATCGGAGTAATGGGTCGGGATGGGTGAGATTAGAGTCCCAAGGGAGATTTCTTTGTCCTGATGGTATCTTTGTTTGGCTTGGGGTGGAAACCATAGTTGATTCCTATTGTTGGATGGTGAATCATTCCTCAATAATAGTTTGGTTGGCTTGGATTTGATTACAGATAAGTACACATATCTATCAAATGCTTTGTTTTTTTAATCTACCATGTGATTCCATGGATTCAAATGTGTAATGAATTAATTTGAAGTATGCAATGTTAATTCCACTGCTATTTTAATTTCTTATGAATTAAGGTTGTATTATAATTAGGGTTTGAATTTTTCCTAACAATTACTTATTAGAGGAAGGGTTTTTGAATTGAGTTTCCTAATGTGAAAGGGGGACATCTAGGTACATCATAGAGTGGTGTAATAGCCTAGATTATAGAATTGGGTAGTTATGGGAAATTTATATGATTTTTATGATAAAATTCAAAATTGGATACCCAATGCTTTACATAATGCCTCAGTGAAAATCTATTGATTTTAGTTGGATTACCATAATGATGCACTACTTACTAGTGCTTAGAGGTTGTATCAAAACTAAGGCCATTGGGAAAATTAGTGGAGTGAATATTGAAATGTTTAATTGAGAATGAGAGGTGTGTGAAGGAAGCCACAACTACATGATAAATAGTGCAATGTACTAAGGGATTCAAAATTGTATTTATTTAATTCGACGGTCTCCATTTTAATAAGTCAATATTTGAGTTCAAAAGAGATCCAATGTTCAAATGGTGGCAATTTCAAATTGAATCTTTTTCTTCTAGAGTGATAGCCCATTAGTTTGAATTAGTTCGATGAACTTACTTCGAATTAGGATAATGGTTGGGTATCAATGCCTTTACCTTTAAGTTGTGTGGTGGTTCAAGAGAGGTTGAATTTCAAATAGCTCGATGCTCAAAATGCCCTGATGCTTCGATGGGAATTATTTTGAAACTGGTCGATGGGAATTTATTTGAAATGGAATGATGGCCATTATTTTTCAAGTAGGACGATGGTAAATGCTCGAAATTAGGTCAAAGAACGATTTTCAAAAATGGCCAAATGGTCGATATTTAAAATAGCCCAATGTCCATTGTTTGAAAAGTAATCAATTGAGTCTGAGTTATGTAGGAGGAGAATGCTTCAATATTTTTGTTACACTATGACCATTTCCTTATAGAATTCAAAGTGGATATTTATTTACCTCTGAAGGTTGATGTTTCATTGTAGTGAAAGAGGTATGATGTCCCAAAGTTCAGAAGAGGGACAAAGGCCTTAGTTTTAAAAGGGGCCAACCCACCAGTAGTCCAAAAAATCATGATGATATGATGCTTAAAAGTGGTCAATGGCTAGAATTTTGAATGAAGTCCAATAGTCTTGGTTGAAAAGGGTTAAAACAAATTTACCGACTCAACAAGAACTCTAGCCCTTAAAACCCGTATTTTTGCATAAAAAACATGAAAATCAATTCCCAAATCAAAAAGTGGTGCTACCGGTAGCACCATTTTTTTCTAACTTGGTCAAAATTACAACATTTTTCAAGCATGGCCTTCAAAACTCATGTGATAGCTCAGAAAAAACCTTAAAATAAACACCTAAAGAAAAAATGATGTTACCTAAAGAAAAAAAAAAATCAAAACGTTAAAATTATAGATAATTTGAAATCTTATTCTTAATAGTTGGCACAATTAAAATCAAAAACTCAAAATCAACCATCAAATTGAAAAGTACTGCTACCAGTAGCACCCATGCTAAAAATGGGGTATTAAAATGACACATTTTTTTAAAGTGGTAAAAGAAATCATCACTATTGTAAACAAAATCACAAAATCAACCCTTAAATGCTTATTTTTTAAATCTTAGTTTATCACTCCAAGCACAAGATAATACGTAATGCCATGAAAATATCACCCTATACTTTAAAAATTCAACATCATTTTTTAATAATTTTTTTACTTTTAATAAAAAAAGTAAATACAAATTACATTGAATGAAACATAAATTATTTCTTAAAAGTATTGTTACATTGTCCATATTCAAAACATATGAGCTAAGAAATTTTATTATATTCTCCATAATCAAAACATATAATTCATAAAGCATAGAAATGATTCATAACTTCATGTAAGATCATATGTAAGTTAAATGTTCATTTTTAGATACCATACAAACATCATATGGATCAAAAATACATAAAATGTTTCATACACTTATTCAGATTTGACTCATGGATTCTAAAATACCATTAGAGTATACATTGTCTTTGGATGAATATGTAGATGAGCCATACTCTTCTCTATTGTCGATGAATTCACCATCTGAGTCTACATGCATGGCCAACATTTCATATTCAAAATCGTTTTAGATCTATGACTAGGTTCAACAGAAACCCATCTTGCTATTATTTCTTGTGCAAACAACTTCTTGATAATCTTTGTTGTCCTGGAGCGAAGAGTTCCTCTCTTTGTAAAATTGAATTCATAAACAAGTATATCAACATCCTATCATTTTAAGAGATCAACGCAATGATGATTTGGCTTTTGACCCTTTCTTTTTATCTTTCTATTGACATGTTTCTCAACCACCATCTCTGACTTGTACATACCATTTAATGGGTGTGTACCTGTTGCATACCAATGCACTTCAATTGCTATAACATCTTCATTTTATTTGTCAATTTTTATAACCTTTGCAATCTAAAATGGATAACCATGTGGGTATTTAGTTGCTAAGACTGCAATCATGCTACCCTCCTTAATATCATGTAGTGAACCCCTGCAAAGGTCTTCCATGGATTCACGTTATGCACGTGATCTTCAAGAACCAATATGCATTTATCTTTCCTCTACTTGTGTAAACTCAATAGCACCTTGAGATTCTTGTTTTTCAACAATTTTTCTTTCTTCGGATTCATTTGGCATATTTTGTGGGAAATGAAATGGAGTCTTAAAAAATGTATCTTCATTTGTTGAGCTTGAAATTATGTCAGTTTGACCATTGAAAAAAAACTCCCACCAAACAGAATCAACAACATCAAAGTACTCATGTGTATATTTAATGGACTTTTTTATTTCTTCTAGGAATTCAGAATAATCTACATATCTATTACGCCTCTGTGCATTATGGATTTTAACGATTGTTTGTAATAACAATAAATTTGATGCAAATATTGGACGATCTGGAATGAACTTCAAAAATGTTAAAGTTGATGAAGGCCCCCATTCTATAGTAGTTGGAAACTTTTTTCCCCATGTAAATGTTTTCACATCAACTTTTTTTAAACAAAATTGATGTTGGAAGCTAATGTCATTAAGCTTATCAATACATTTTTCTTCACCATGCTATCCCTGAATAAATCTTCACATGTCAACAGTTTCTTGTAATATGTGAAAAAGTGGCTTTGAAATGTATGATTTATTAATACATTCAATTAAAGGATTCCAACATGTTTCCTCTTCAATGTTACTAAAAAATGAATAAACATTTTATCAATATGATCTTGAGTGTGTCCAACAAGAAGGAAACCAACTTTCACCTTTTGAAATATTCCCAGTTGAACAAGCATGCTTAGATATCCAAACACAATTTGTTTTTTGTTTTCACGACTAGTGTTGTATAAATGTAGATATAGAACTTGAGGAAGATTTTTAGACTAGTGAGTGAGCACATGATGAATTATGGTGATGGTCATATTTGCATCATTATGAATATTTGGAGCTATGAAGTAAACCCATGGACACATTTTTCCATTTAAAACCATACAACCAACCAAGTGAAACTGAATGAAATTCTCTTCTTGTAATTTTTTTGGTGTAAGTAAAAAATGCGGTAGAAGTGTTTTCTTTTGGTCCATTTCATCAATTATCATACCTAAATATTTGTTTGGAGCATCATAACACTTCTTCTTATGTTTGTACAACTTTTTCCTTTCACTTGATTGTTGATTCCAATGTTCTTGAAGTGATTTGAATATGGAATCTGCAAATGACATAAAATGAAAAAATTGATAATATGTTTTCATAGTTGATAATTATCCAATTTAAAAAAACAAAATAGTAAATACATGTACCTCTCTCTACCCCTTCATATTTATCTCTTCTTGATTTAAGAGTAGCACATATACTGCAAATCCCATCCTTGACTTCTTAGGAATATGGATATTATTGAATTGTTTCTTCCATGTTCATGTAAAATATGCATATGTAATAACTTATCATTTCCTTCAACACCTTCAACATATTCTTTGTACAAGTTGTAGATTTCTCTCCTTGAGAAATTATCTGGAATATGTATTGTGTCTCTATCTGGCATACACTCTCCATGTTTGTAAAGAAGTCACGCATCAATGAAAATGTAGTGTTTGTTAATGTTCCACTCTCTCATATATGATGTACCTTTGAATAAAATGAAAGATATTTTTCCAACCTTGTTTCGATTCTTGATAGAAAAAAATTAACAATTGTGTGAATTTGTTTGAAATCCTTTTTGCTTGAAGTAAAAGATTCCCAATGCGATAACCATATCCTATCTTGGTGGATATCATGCACCCCATTAAATATGATTTTTTTTTTCTCTTATTCATTGACAAATATGTCTTCCTTTTATTCAAGACATACATGTAGTCCATGCTTTTCAAACAATTCTCTTGAAAACATTCACTTGAAATCAAATCACTTATGGAAACTTGTTTAGTGAGAAATCATTTCCTAGACCTTGTATAACTAGAATTATTTGGATTGACATAAAAAGGTATAGTCATGGTCCTAGAAACAATGTTTCTCTGCAATGTCTCCATTATTTCATCATCCTCACTAGAAGGAATTTCCTCATCACTAGAATTAATATCAAGCAAAACATTGTCAGGAGACAGAACAAGAGAATCTTGATCACCTTGATTTGTTGCAGTTGAATTATTGAGAACGTGATATTCATTCCTAGGTCCATCATCATCTTCATTGATGATATTATTGATAAGAGGAATATCAAACTCACTAGAAAAATGATTATCATCCTCACCAATGTCATTGGATCTTCCATGAAAACATTCACTTGAAGGAAAATCATCATCACCCTTAAGACTATCAATGTCATTAAACTCTTCTATAACAAGAATGTCTTCATAATTAGCAACACCATCATTAGTGCCTCTAAAATTTTCACTTGGAGTAAAAACATCATCATCACCATTGGTTCCTTTAAATTTCCCACCTGGAAAAAATTGTCCACCATCGACATAATCATCTTTGCTACTTTTAAAATCCCCACTTGAGGGAAATTATTCATCATCCTCATTAGTTCCTTGCAAATCCTCACTCGGAGGAAAATTTCCATCATCGTCATCAATACCTTGAAAATCCTCACTTGGAGGAAAATCATCATCAACATTGTTACCTTTAAATTCCCCACACGAGAAAGAGTATCCACCATTAACATAATCATATTTACTTCTTTTAAAATCCCCACTTGAGGAAAATTCTTCATCATCCTCCTTAGTTCCTTGAAAATATTCAGTTGGAGTAAAATCTTCATTAGTACCTTGAAAATCCTCACTTGGAGGAAAATCATCATCATCAACATTGTTTCCTTTAAATTTCCCACTCGGGAAAGAGTGTCCACCATTGACATAATCATCTTTACTACTTTTAAAATCCCCAATTGAGGGAAATTATTCATCATCCTCATTAGTGCCTTGAAAATCCTCACTTGGAGGAAAATATTCATCATCCTCATAAGTACCTTTAAAATCTTCACTTGGAGGAAAATCATCATCATCAACATCATTGCCCTTGAATTATTAACTTGGGAAAAAGTGTCCATCATTGGCATAATAATCTTCACTACTTTTAAAATCTCCACTTGAGGGAAATTCTTCATCATCCTCATTAGTTCCTTGAAAATCCTCACTTGGAGGAAAATCTTCATCATCTTCATTGGTACCTTGAAAATCCTCAATTAGAGGAAAATCATCATCACCAACATTGTTGCCTTTAAATTTTCCCCTCGGGAAAGAGTGTTCACCATTGGCATAATCATCTTCACTACTTTTAAAATCCCCACTTGAGGGAAATTTTTCATCATCCTCATTAGTGCCTTGGAAATCCTCACTTTGTGGAAAATATTCATCATTACCTTGAAAATACTCACTTGGAGGAAAATTATCATCCCAATCATTTAAATTGTGATCAAAGTCTCCACTTCGACCTACATTTTGATTATTTTCAATATTATTAAACTATTGAAGAGATTGATCACCATCATATTCCTCCTCTTTATCATTGGTTCCTTCAAAGTCCTCTGATATAGGAATTTCTTGATGAACATGTTGAATAACATTGCTTGCACTATGATCAAAATTATGACTAGATAAAAAATATGACACCTCATTTACATTACAAGTATTCCCATCACATTTTCTAGTCCCAAAATAAGAGGTATTTGAACAATTTGTTGCTTTCTCAGAAATAAAATATTCTTTATTTGACGAAGCCATAAATTCTCACTAAGAATATAGAATGATACAAATGCTCACCCTCCCAATGACAATATTATAACTTGCAGAATGAAATTTTCCCTCCAAAATTTCCCCACTAGATGTCTACGATGTTCTTTTGGGCCAACCATATATGTGGAAGCGCCATGTTGTTTATGAGTCTCAACCCCATAGTTTCATTCTTACTCTAAGGGATCACCTCTATAGGATACCAAAGGTAGTTCCAACTATTGTTTCGGAAAAAAAGTGCATCAAAGTCATCTCTCATATGACAAAGTTTAGCTTCTTCGCGATTCAAGCAAAAGGTGAATAGAAGGACACTATGACCACTACAGCCTCAGTCCAAGCCCCTTCTATCCAAGGAAAATAGGTCGAAAAGATTGAAGAAAAGCACAAATATTCCTTTTGCACACCGTCATCTCATGGAGTCATAATGGTTAAAAATTCCAACCCCTCTAACATCAGGTTCGCGACAACCTTCCACAAGCTAAGCGATGTAACTTCTCCAGTAGGGAAAGCAACTCACCAAGGTTCAAATTCAGCAAATGCGTCCCCATATCCCATGGGAAATCAATGCAATGGATATCATTTCTTCTTAAGGAGGTATTATTGATCCAGATGGATATCGATGACCACCCACCTATTCCAGTGGCTTAAATAACAATTTTCCATTTTGGCATTTTTTTACAGTTTTTCAAGTCCCAAACTTTCGGGACCATTTTGAGGCCCTAAATGATGTTTTTTTGGACTTTTGGGGGGCAAGAAGACACATACCATTGCCCTCAGTGAAATTTGTGCTTCTCAGGTGGACCTTTTCGATGAGGGATTGAATTCCCAAAACAAAGATCATATGCAATACTTACACCCTCAGGAATTTGGCATATCAACTACCCCCATCAAGGCCCACAAACCTTTTGGCCTTTCATCTTCTGGGGTTAGGGTTTTGGATTTTATTTATGTTAAAAATGCCTTTAGAGCCTCATTGTAAACATCATCTTCTTGTGAATGAGTGTAGCCGTCACATCTCTTCTCAGAGATAAGCTACCACCATTCTAGTGAGGCTTTCACTCTGTAATTTTACAGTTCTGTACATTTCACTCATTAATAGAAATTGTGTATTAATGTATATCTGTGCCTCTTTCTATATATCTGATATATATCTATTATATTATTGGATCTCTTGGAATATCTCTTTGTATTTCTTTTTTATATGTTCACTTTCATTTCATGCTCAAAATAATCGATATCAACAACAAAATACATACTCAATGAGGCTCTAAATGGCCTCTACATTCCATAAAACATGCAATGACTACAATCTACTAATATATCACATATCATTGATCAACATGATCAATCATCAAACTCATAACCACTACTAGAAATGGGATCATCATCAACATTTATGTCAACTACAAAATCATCGTCCAACTCAAATTCTTTAGGCTCCTCGGACTCCTCAGGGGCATCTTCCACTATAGTAGTTGAAGTAGTAGCACTAGCAAAAGAACTAGCTTCCCCAGTTGCATGAGTTAGCCTAGATACATGACTAATTCTTGCATGTGACATGCTTGGTGCTTCACTTTCTCTGGATTATCCTAGTGGAATTGAATCCAAACCCAAACCCAAGTCATCCATATATATATCAAGATCAAAATTTGTTGGGTGAGACTCCTCTACCCATTCTGAAGTTGGATCAATATCATCCAACACAATGGGATCTGTATCAGATCTTTTTTTAGTAATTGGTTGTTTCTTAACCATTTTTGCTCCAAATTATTTATCTTCTTCATGTGAATTCACTCAAAGATAGACCAATTTCACTCACATCTAGAAGCATTGCAAGTTTGGCTCAAGAATTGAATTGAAATTTTTTGCAATTGAGTACATTGGATACTAAATGACTCTCACTAATGTGATGCAAACAAAAATTTAGTTGAATGAATTAGATTATGACTTTGGCTAGAAAATCAAGTATTTAAAGTTTCGATTTTAAACAATTGAACTTAAAAAAACTTTGGAATTGCTTATATGGTTGGTCCACAACTCTTGCAATCTTTGCTAGGGTTTTTCCAAAGGTACCCATGGCTCTATTGAAAGAATTCTTATTTTTATGTACTTCTAGTTTCTATGTCTCATCAGAGACCATGTTCTCTAAACACTCATACAATCCATATTTGACCTCCCTAGTATGATATTCTCCTAACTGAGCTTTGTAATGATATCTTGGGTTCATGAAATATCCAACTGCATGTATGGGGTGATGGAGTTGAGTGTTCTATATGTTATCAATGATATCCTAGATAGGCCCATACTTAGCTACTCTATCCTTGTAGTTTGTCCTTATCTGCTCCTTTTCCTAATCCATAACCTCATAGATGTAACCCATGGCCAATGTTTCCCCATCCACAAACCATAACAACTTAACAAGGGGCTCAACAATTTTCACAACCTATGTTTCTTTTTTCCAAAAAGTGTTTTCAAAAACTATATTTTTGGTGTATTTTCCATCTTGTTTGCAATCCCACTAATATCCATTCCATTCATCATTGTTAAATGTTTTTTTTTCAAATTATGTTCTTTGTAAATGAGATATTGCAACGTGAGGAAGTGAATTGCAAATATCATGATGATAGGTCTAACAATCCCCTTGCCCCCAATGTTTTTCCTCATTATGTTCTCTTACCCACCCAGTTTAGGGGTAACTAAGGATATCATTTCTCGAGGCCCACAGGTAGTAGACATGTAGTTTCTAGATTCAGAATGAGTAGCAGAGTCTGCAGGGTCCCTCCTACTCTTTTCGATCACTACTCATCACCAGCAGCAAAGTAACATCCACTACATTATCTTGGTCCCAGAAGACAACGGGTATTGCTTCATGGGGTAACAAGTACGGTGTCATTATAAGTGTCACTTTAATATTTGAAGCATTTGATCATGTTGAAAATAATCCTTTCTTGATTATAAAAAAAATTCTTGGAAATTATACCTTTTTCCTAATTTCACCTTGGTGGTTTTCATTGTGTCCTAGTAACTTGGTCACCCTCAGGAAAATGGTTGCTACTAGGTAGTTTCTTGAAGGTTTATTGTACCATTCCCATCCATACTTACCACCTTCCATCCTTCTTCTCCTATGTTTCCTCATCTTTTGGGTTCTCGGCTCCATTGACACAAGAATGGATTGTACCTCATTTCATGGGAAGAAGGGGATAAAGGCCCGAAAGTGTTGTAGCTAGAAAAAGATAAAATCCAATATTATCCTTCTAGATGCTCACCCTCAGGTCCTGGGAATAATAAAATGCTTCTCCCAAAAATGAAGGACCTTCAAAATAAATCACATAATTAGTAAATGTCCCTCCTAATGAGGAAATTCATTTTGTAGTGCCCCTTACTTTCCATTTCATATGGAACTCTATCTTTTTCTAGCTTCAAGTGGCATTGTGGTACACTTTACTTTCCATTGCACATAGTACTCAATGTTTTGGACCTTAATCAATTAATGGAATTAAAAGGGCTTGGAAAAAATTTGCATTGCGAACGAAGGGAAACACACCCTATACAAAGGCACCCACAAATGAGACAATATGAACCCCTTGTATGTCAAGAACCCCATGCATAGAAGTATTTCCCAAAATCTGCCTCTGTTGGATAGATTGTCATTGATGTCAACAATCGATGTGATGATCTATTGTTAATGATGAATTACCATATATGAGATTGTCATTGATGTCAACAAGTATATTAGTTAGCAGAAGATGTCAAAAAGTATGCAGAGATCAAAAGTGTAAGCTCGGGAGGATGAGCGAACAATATGCAGATATCAAAAGCTGCAGTACGTTAGAAAATGCAGAGATAGGCTGAAGCAATTCATGATTATTTTTTATCACAATAGGATCAACAATGTTCCTATGATAAAATCTCAAGAGGGTTAGAGAATGAAGATCAAATCTTAGAAGGAAGAAGTGCATTGCAGAAGTATCGTCGAGATCGATGGAAATATTGAGAAGTCGATCAACGCACAGGAAAGGGTGAGAAGTCTCAGCAGCCATCCGATCAAGGAAATTGACGGTGTTGATCATATCACATAACGGATGATGGTCATATGAGTGACCGTGGGCTTGAGGATCGTTGGAGGATCGTGACAGTCGGATCTGCAAGCCCGATCAACGGCAGGGATGAATTGCGGGGAGTGAAAGAAGAATTAAACAACCCGCTAGTTCTAATCCCACAATTGGTCTAGATCGCCAGATCTCATAGCTCCAAATATCTACGAATGTGGTTGATCCAACAAACGATGAGATTAAGCCAGATTAAATTGTGACCGTCAGATGCGCAATCGTCCGATCAACGGCAGGGATGAATTGTTGGGAGAGAAAGAAGAATTAAACAACCCGCTAGTTCTAATCCCGCAATTTGTCTAGATCGTCAGATCTCATAGCTCCAAATATCTATGACTGCAGTTGATCCAACAAACGATGAGATTAAGCCAAATTAAATCGTGACCGTCGGATGCGCAATCGCCATATCAATGACAAGGATGAATTGCGAAGATCGAAAGGAGAATTAAATATCATTCTTGCTCCAATCCTGCAATTAGTCAAGACCATACAGTCTTATAGCTTTGAAGATCAATGATTGTGGTTGACTCACCAATAGCACACAAATTCCAACTACAGAGTTTGGGTGACGAGTTAAATCACTCACATGCCGTGGTTCCGCAATAATCCTTGATCGTGGATCTGCTTCTAGAATCTTCACAACCATTGGATCACTTTTGAGTGGAAGGATAGGATAAGAGGGGAAAAACGATTGAGAATTTGATTAACCGAATACCCGTCAGCCATCGGATCAAACCCAAATTCTCTTCAACCATCAGATCATTTTTGAGTGGAAGGATATGATAAGCGTGGTAAGATCTGAGATCTCAATTATGCGAATATTCGTCAGTCATTGGATCATTCCAAGTCGAATTATAGGATAAGCTAGAAAAGTTGCATCGTAGAAAGATCGAGTCGTTGATCTAAGATCCTGATCAACAAATAATATTTGTTTCGGGTATAAAGAAGTGAGGAGGTTACACTCTGAAAAGTTTGAAAGTTGAATTAACTGAAGCCTGAAATCTGAAATGAATAAGGCCCATCGAATATGGAGGACATATGATGATCGTTGGATCAGGGTTGTTGGCCAGCAGACCACGTCAACAAGGACACACAGCAAACCATGTCTACAAGGACATGTGGCTGACCACATTAGAAGACAAACATCAACACATACACATGGCATAATCAGATGATGACAAGCGTCAAGAGGAAATTGGTTCGTGCCATGTCAACAAGTGACGTAAGAAAGTTACGTCACTCTGGGAGAATTGCTTCGGGAGTTTCACCACCAAGAAATGTCAAAATTCCCAAAGTCTAGAAGGACGAAGGTCCGAAGTCGCTCTCAACCGTCGACCTGAGATACCCTTCGATACTATCCTGACCATTAGATCAAGGAGATGAACATGTGTCACATAAGGAGATCTACATCGACATCAGCAAGAAACTGTGACAGACCACGTCAGTAGTCTACATCAGCAAGAAACTATGACAGACCACGTCAGCAAGGACACATGGCACAATCAGAGAATGACAAGTGTCAAGTTGGAATCAACATTTCATCTACGTGAAAATCATGAATCTGAGTGACACGTGGCAGCTTCTCGGCTCGTGACACATCATCAAGTGACGCAAGTAAGTTACGTCACTTCAGGAGTTTTACCATCGACACTTGCCCAAAGTCTCGAATGTCAAAGACCTGAAGTGGACACAAGAGGTTCAATCTGAAGATAACTTCGAGAGCACTCTCGACCTTTGATCTACTATAGTGGAAGGATAGTGTAAGTGGAAGCGTTAACCGAAAGAAAGCAGTCTCCATCATTTTATGACTTGCACAGCAGGTGATCACTCTGGAGGAAAGAAGGGGTTGAGATTTGAAATCTCTGAAGTCCGGAGACCAGAAGGATATATCGATTGTTAATCCGAGAGGGACACACATCAGTGGTTTGTCAGCTCCGAAATATTGACATACAGAGGAAAGAAGGGATTGAGACTCAAAATCTCCGAAGTTTAGAGACCAGAAGGAGATCTTGACCATCAATCTGATGTTCAGTTGCATTCTCAACCGTTGATAAAAATACAGTGGAAGGATAACGTAATCATAATAGACGAAGTCGCGGAGTAAAATTTGGCCATCCATCTCATTACTTGATTAAGTCATGGCCATTGGATTAAGAAATGAAGGACAGATGTAAGGATCGAATATAACCATTGATCTAGTTCTGATATATAATGTGAACCATCTGATCTGTTCGGTGATATCGTATTCGAGAGATTTGAAAGGTTGGAAGTCACGAAGACCTAAAGGGTGAAGAACTGAAGTCCTAAAAATCGTCCATCTCATCGGGAGATTGAATTGTGACCATTGAATCGATAAACGCTCAAGATCTCATCTTGCCTACCGTCTAGTCAACGTCATTGGTCATATGGTAAAGAGATTAAATGGCGGAGTGTAGTGCATCGCTTAAATTGTTAATCTTGTGGTTATACGCCATTGATCATATGAACATGGTTTAAAGGAAGCGTCGGTCTCTGTTATCACAGAGACGAAGGAAATTGATCCATGCCTGTGATCGATTTGTGAAAGGAAAGGGGATGCCAGGAGTAACGCTGAAGACCCAGATTGATGATCTCTAGTGGTCCCAAAATTTATTGTAAATGAACAATTTAGTTATAACTTGTTGCACAAGTTGGCTCAATAACTTAAACAATTTTTGAGCATAAACAAGTATAAATACAACCATGATTGGTTCACTTGAAACGACGCTTGTGGAGAAAGAGTGACTTGTGAGGTGAATGAGGCAGATCGGAACCTGAGGTCCGTGCGAATATAAGAGAGATGTAGAAGTGAAGAAAGCAAGAATTTAAGAGAGAAGATGAAATGAGATGATGAGCATTTATGGTATACCTCTTATCATGAGAGAGAGTTGATTCTATAATGGATCACTGCTACTGGAGTTGAATGAACACTAGTTTGATAGACTATGTTCTATCAACAAGATGGGTCTTTCTTAAGAGTTGGTGCTCTCCGAGGATTTGGTGCTCCTTACTTCAATTGGTACTGAAACAAATTAGTTGGTGCTGGGAAAATCCTTATTATTATATTCACATATATTCATATAAATTATATACAAACATCTGGTATCTTTTGTGTCCATTGTGATTATGATTTGATTGTTATTAATCTGTTCAAATATGTTTTAACTGCTAACTTGTAACAAGAAGAAAAGTTAGAAAACACAGTTTAAACACTGGAAGGTAGATCCTGAAGAAATGGGTGGACAAATGGTTCTCTCCGCAATTGAAGCTCCCTTATTTGATGGAACAGATTATTCCTCATGGAGAGAAATCATGAAACAGTATTTGAAGTCAAAAGGATCTGAATTTTGGAATTCAGTAGTAAGAAATCCCTAGGATTTAACTACATCAATGAATCTATCCAATATTACAGTCCAAATAAGAGAAAGGAAGAACAATGAAGTAGCATTGAATATTCTTCTCAATGGATTATCAGATATAGTCAAGGAAAGCATAAGACTATGCACATCAGCCAAGGAATTATGGATGAAGTTAGAAAAGATGTATCAAATCAAAAGTGAAGACACAGAAGACATTCATATCAAGGATGAAGATGAAGAATCGGCCATCAATAAAGGTAAGGAATATCCATAGTATTTTGACTGCAATAAAATTTATATTGAATCCTCCCCTACAAGTAAAGAAGAAGACTCAGATACAATAACAGAATGTTCTGTTGGAATTTATCCCATGGAAGAAGTAGAAGAAGAACTATCAAAGGCCAAACAAAAGGTTGATTGGAGTCTTTGTGAATACCTCTATGACCATAATGAATCAGACTATAACTATCTTCATGACTACACTAAAGAATTTCTTGAAAAAAGTCTAAATCATGTCTTGGAAATAAAGTAAATGCCCATGGACAATGAAAAGATAATATATGATAAGGATAATCAGTTAGAAGAAAAAGAAGAGGAGATCGAGAAGCTGAAGAAAAAAATCAGTCAAGCAAAAGAAAATAAGAAGGAATGTGATGAGCTTAGCAATCAAAGGCATATCTTGGAAATAAATAAAATCTCAAAGACAATGAAGAAATCATATCTGAGAAAAAGATTCAGTTGGAAAAAAAAAAAAAAGATCAAAATATTGAAAACAAAAGTTGTTGATCTAAAAAAAGAAAAGGAAGAGGAAATCGAGAGACTGAAAAATGAAATCAGTCAAGCAAAGGAAGAGGAAATCAAAAGACTGGAAAATGAACTCAGTCAAGCAAAATAAGAAAAGAAGGAAGATGATGAACCAAGAAAAAACCTTGCAGGTCTAAAAGAACTAAGGGAAAGCTATGTCGATCTTAAAATCCAACTTGAAGAAGCCAACAAGAGAGAGGAGGTAGTAAGAAACCAATTGGACAAAAAGGAAGAATCATGTCATGAGATGGAACCAGAAGTTGTGAGTCTTAGAAAGAAAGTTGAGAAGTCAAACACCCAAATCAAGTTCTTGAATAGCTCCATGACCCTGGATGAGATTTTGGATAGTCAGAGATCACCAAATGACAAATCTAGTCTTGGATCCAACAAGGAAGAGATTAGTACTCCTAAAAAACCTGATACAGGTCCTTCATTTGTAAAAGGTGAAAATAGGTCTGACATAAGTCCTTCATTTGTAAAGGATGAAGACAGGTCTGACACAGCTCCTTCATTTGCAAAAAGTGAAAGCATATATGACTCAGGTTCTTCACTTTCAAGAAATAAAAGGAACACTACAAAATTTAGAAGATCAGATCAAGGAAGACATCCAGAAGCTACTCATACACCTCAAAGCAAGTCTGGAAGAGAGACACATTCATGGATGAATCAAAGAAGGTATGAAAGTGTTTTTAATGGTTATTGTTTTTCTTGTAATGAATATGGTCATAAAGTCTTGGATTGTAGGCATCATGGAAGAAAACAAGTTGGTAGGTTCAACAACAGTATAAGATGTTGGAACTACAATCATGTTGGACATATTGTTGTACAGTGTTACACTATGAGATGCTATAGTTGTGGTGGATATGGCCACAAATCCTATAACTGTTGGAACTCAAGAAAACAGTTAATGAGAAATTTTTCATACAGTACGACAAAAGGAGTAAATGGAAAATGGAAGAAAAATGAAGTTGTAGTAATAGAAGATCAGAGAACAAAGTTCAAGAAACTAGGACACTCACAGATATGGATAGCAAAGACTGAACAAGTGAACAGGAGTGAAGTTGATTGTTGTAAAAATAATGTCATTCATGTGACAAGTATAGTATAAACTTTCTCAGACAACCCTTAGAGAAATGTACAGTAAAGAAGCATCTTGGATAAAGATAGATATATCTGGTTTGGGAAAATCCAAGAGTTGTTTGAATAAGATGAGCTACAATTGCGCAGTGTTCCAATAGGATAGCGACATCCGCAGAAGCAACATTTTGATGTACAAAATGAGGTACATGACATCCTGTAGAGATAACAAGAGGAGAAAACCTATCAGAAAATTCTACCCTTTTAGAAACAAAGGGGAAGAACAGTCAGTAAAAACTCAAGGGAAGTTTTGGTTAGAAAAATAAGAAAGTAATTAGATTAAGTTTTGAAAAGACTCGATCACTACAAAAAATGGTATCAAGAAGGACTACTCATTTGAAAACACAAATATCCCAATCAACTGATATAAGAAGTTAGTAAATAACAGGGGAAGAAACCTTGTCAGGAAGAGCTACCTTTTCATAAACAAAGGAGGAGAGTAGTCAGAAGAAGAGAAAGAGCATATTGATAGGGGGATTCATTCAGTTATGGTAGGCATAACATGATTTCAAGAAGTATTACCCAAGTTCAGATTCTAGTCAGTAACATATAGAGATTTACCATAGGAGGAAAAACCCTTTTCCATTGATGTCAAAGGGGGATAGAAACTTCATAAAAGGAAAACTTGATAAGAGGAAAGCATCATCATAGGGGGAGTTTTGTATATGAAGTTAGTGGGTTGCCCTCAATGACAATGGGGGAAATTGTTGGATAGAATATCATTGATGTCAACAGTCGACGTGATGATAAGTTGTTAATGATGAATTACCACAATTGAGATTGTCATCGATGTCAACAAGTATATGCAGAGATCAAAAGCGTAAGCTCGGGAGGACGAGCGAACAATATGCAGATATCAAAATCTCAGAAGGGAAAATGTAGTACGTTAGAAAATGAAAAGATAGGCTGAAGAAATTCATGATTATTGTTGATCATGATAGGATAAAAAATGTTCCTATGATAAAATCTCAGGAGGGTTAGCGAATGAATATCAAATCTCAGAAGGAAGAAGCACATTATAGAAGTATCATCGGGATCGATGGAAATATTGAGAAGTTGACCAACACACAGAAAAAGGTGAGAAGTCTCAGCAACCATCCGATCAAGGAAATTGATAGTGTTGATCATCTCACATAACAAACGAAAATCATATGAGTGACCGTGGGCTTGAGGATCGTTGGAGGATCGTGACCGTCAGATCTGCAAGCCCGATCAACAGCAAGGATGAATTGCGGGGAGACAAATAAGAATTAAACAAATCGCTAGTTCTAATCCCGTAATTGGTCTAGATCGTCAGATCTCATAGCTCCAAAGATCTACGAATTTGGTTGATCCAACAAACAATGAGATTAATCTAAATTAAATTATGACCATCGGATGTGAAACCGCTCGATCAACGACAGGGATGAATTGTGGGGAGATAAAGAAGAATTAAACAACCCGCTGGTTCTAATCCCACAATTGGTCTAGATCATCAGATCTCATAGCTCCAAAGATCTACCACTGCGGTTGATCCAACAAATGATGAAATTAAGCCAGATTAAATCGTGACCGTCGGATGTGCAATCGCCAGATCAACGACAGAGATGAATTGCAGAGATCTAAAGGAGAATTAAATATCGCACTTGTTCCAATCCCTTAATTAGTCAGAACCATCTAATCTTATAGCTTCAAAGATCAACGATTGTGGTTGACTCACCAATAGCACACAACTTCCAATTGCAGAGTTTGGGTGACGAGTTAAATCACTCGCAAGTCATGGTTCAGCAATCATCCTTGATCTTGGATCTTCTTCTAGAATATTCACAATCGTTGGATCACTTTTGAGTGGAAGGATAGGATAAGCGGGGAAAAATGATTGAGAATTTGATTAACCGGATACCCGTCAGCCGTCGGATCAAACCCGAATTCTCTTCAACCGTCATATCATTTTCGAGTGAAAGGATAGGATAAGCATGGTAAGATCTGAGATCTCAATTATGCGAATCTTCATCAGCCATTGGATCATTCCAAGTGGGAGGACAGGATAAGCTAGCAAAGTTGCATCACAGAAATATCAAGTCGTCGATCTAAGATCTTGATCAATGAATAGCATTTGTTTCGGGTATAAATAAGTGAGGAGGTTACGCTCTAGAAAGTTTGAAAGTTGAATTAACCGAAGCCCAAAATTCGAAATGAATAAGGACCATCGGATCTGGAGGACATATGATGATTGTTGGATCATGGTTTTTGGCCAGCAGACCACGTCAACAATGACATGCAGTAGACCACATCTACAAGGACATGTGGCAGACCATGTCAGCACATACACATGGCATAATCAGATGATGACAAGCATCAAGAGGAAATGGGCTTGTGCCATGTCGACAAGTGACATAAGCAATTTACGTCACTACAGGAGAATTGCTTCAGGAGTTTCACTACCAAGAAATTTCAAAATTCTCGAAGGACGAAGGTCCTAAGTCTCTCTCAGTCATCGATTTGAGATACCCTTCGATACTATCCTGACCGTTAGATCAAGGATATGAACATCTGTCACATCAGGAGATCTACGTCAACGTCAGCAAGAAACTATGATAGACCACGTCAGCAGTCTACGTCAGCAAGAAACTGTGACAGACCATGTCGACAGTCTACGTCGGCAAGGACGTGTGGCACAATTAGAGAATGACAAGTGTCAAGTTGAAATCAACATTTCAGGTACGTGAAAATCATGGATCTGAGTGACACGTGGCAGCTACTCGTCTCACGACACATCATCAAGTGACGCAAGTAAGGTATGTCACTCTAGGAGTTTTTCTTCAGGAGTTTTACCACCAGCACTTTCCCAAAGTCCCGAAGTCTCGAATGTCGAAGACCTAAAGTGGACACAAGACGTCCGATCTGAAGATCACTTTGGGATCACTCTCGACTGTCGATCTACTACAGTAGAAGGATAGTGTAAGTGGAAGTGTTAACCAACAGCAAGCGGTATCCACCATTTTATGACTTGCACAACAGGTGATCACTATGGAGGAAAGACGGGGTTGAGATTTGAACTCTTCGAAGTCTGGAGACCCGAAGGAGATCTCGACCGTTAATTCGAGAGGGACACACG
>SNQJ01S0079212.1:22705-32865 GCA_010110895.2 Picea sitchensis | reverse complement strand
CAATCCACCTCTCCATTGAGTGGATTTGCAAAGAGTTCTTTCACCACTATTCTCATTTTCTTTGTTGTAAGGAGAGCAAGCTTGTGAGGGTCCAAGAACCTTCCCTTGGAGGAAGAAGGGACTCATAGTCCCCTTTCTTCTTGGTGCTTTGATTTCATCAATAGACCAGCCTCTAGTATTGGTGACAATGTGGGTCTTTTTGTTCTTTGTTTTCTATGCTCATGATTTTAATTCTTATTGCATCTATTAGTATAATTCTTAGTTATAGTTTTGTTTTTCTTTCTCTAACTCTTTTCTCTACAGCTGTCTTGCTCAGCAGACCCAACTGGGCATGCTAGCACCTCGATTCTGCTCACCAAGGAGACAAAGGAGGTGCAACAATGGCAATTTGATTGTATCCAGAGAAACCATCAATCATTGACATTTTGTTCACCCCAACTACCTTTTCTAGCATGTGATCCATTTTAGGCAGTGGATAGTTATCTTTAAGAGAGGACTTATTTAGATTTCTGAAATGCACGCACAGTCTAATTTCCCCACTCTTTTTTCTGACCAGGACCAGGTTTTCCACCCAGTAAGAATATCTCAGAGGTACTATAATTTTTGCCTCTAAAAGCTTCTTCATTTCTCTCTCAATCACAGGAAATAAAATGGGGTTGATCTGCCTAAGATTTTGTCTAAAGGGTTTGACCCCAAGCTTTAGAGGTATCTTGTGATCGATCACGGTAGTGTCGTAGGTACTTAACTCATTGTAAGACTAGGCAAAAATGTCTTTAAATTGTCTGAGTAGGTCCTTATACTTGCCTTTTATTTCAGGGGAGAGGAGTTTAGATATTTTAACCATCCTAGACTCTTCTTTGGTTCCTATGTCACAGTCCTCAACCTCTTCTGGTTGGGGTTGTAAGGTGGATTTTACAGGTATGTCGTTTTGATCAAATAGTCTTTCTAGAGGGATCAATCCTTTTGGAATCTGGTTATTTTTTAGGACCAGCATGCGATGGTTTGCGATTTTGTCTCGGAAATCTTGAGGGTCCTCCCCTTCTTGCATGATCCATATAGGATCGTTCCGATTTTCTTGATCTGTGTGAGTTTTGGAAAATTCGCCTACTGCTTCAAGGAACTTCTTAATTTGTTCATCATCCTCAAAAACTTGCTAGTGGTGAATATTATCTGGTATAGATGGTCTGCGTCTTATCTCTATGTGATACTTCAATTTAAAGGTTGTAGGAGGAGTGAAAGTTGACGCTATTTTAGCTAACACATCAGCCTGTAAGTTTTTTGTGCATGGGATGAAGTGGACATTTACAGACGAGAAAAAGTTTTCCATTAGATCCCAGGCACAATTTTTGTATGATCTTAATCTGGGATGCTTGGCCTGGTATTGCCGATTTATTTGTTTGACTATCAACTCTGCATCTCCGTATACCTCTAGGTTTTTTATTTTTAGCCTCTTGGCAGCCTCTAATCCTAAGACCAAGGCTTCGTATTCAAATACATTGTTAGTATAATCTATATCCCATTGTATTCTGTAAGAAAAAGGGACAACGAACCTTTCTTCAGGTGCCACAAAAATCACTCCTGCACCAGCTCCTTCGCATGACAAGGCACTGTCAAAAAACATTTTCCAGATACCGGTGCTACACATATCCTCGGTCATGTAACCTGACTCTTCATGCACTATATCATTTTCCTTTGTGCAACCATCTAAACCATCGTCAAAAGATAAGATACAATTTCCTAAATCTCGATCTGCAATGTAAATAGGGAAATTGTTTGGATTTGAGGGTCGCTTACTATATATGCTAACCTCATCTCCCTGTACAACCGAGTAAATTGTCCACCAAACACAGGAATCGTGGCGTACGTCATATCCAGTTGAAGAGAACCCCCCATCTTGGCTCCCCATGACCTAGACAACAGTAAACCATACTTGGGGGGAATATCAGCAATGACCACATCCATCAAGACGCTCTTAACTGGGACCTGTGCCAGGGTGACTACTAAATCCTTTATCATTCCTATGCACTTAACTTTTCTCGAATCAAATGAGTAAAGATCTCCGTAAGGTCTGGTGATCTGGAGGCCCAATCTGTCCATAATAATTTTAGGCATCATGTTATTTGAGGCTCCGGAGTCTAGCATGAATCTATGTAGTAGTTGATTGTACACGTTTAAGGTGATATAAAAGGGAGCAACAATGTCTTTGGCTCCTTCAAAATGTGGACCAAAAGTGATGTTGGGCTTATCATCTTCTAGGTTCAAAACATTAAATTGGCTTTCTAGCTCTGAAATGCCTATCACTTTGGTAATCTGCTTTTGATAAACTGGGTTTTTTGCTAACTCTACCAGAGGAATTGGTATCTTAATTTTATTTATCTAGTTTTCGAAACTGAAAACTCCACTCACCTTGTCTGTTTCTCTAGTTGGGACTTCCGAATCCTTCTTTTGCAACTTATTTGTCTGGACTGCCTTATTACTCGTGATCTTGGTTAAAGGTGTATTTGTATTAGCAGCTTCGGTTTCCTCTGTTTGAGTCTCAGCCTTCTCCACTTCGGGTTCTTGCACGTTTACTACTTTCTCTTTGTTGTTGGGTAACACGGTTTCTTCCGGGGTAGGCTCATAAGTTTGACCTCTTGGGAGAATTTTCTTAGGTTGAGTAGTTGAAATGGGCTTACTCTTAGATCTCAAGTTATACCTAGGTTGAACCTCATCCATTATCATATCGGTTTCTTCTTGATGACTACAAAGGTCAGTATAATCTCTTTCTTCACCCTTAATAGACGATTGTTGAGTGTTTATATATTTTTCATAATCCTCTCTAGTCAGATAAGGTTGTGTGCAGTCATCACCCAAGTTTGTGACATCATCATCTAAATCTCCGAAATCTTGGAGATCATTCCCTCCTATTAAATTTTTGTTCTTTAGGGGAGTTTGTATTTTCTGATCTTCATTTTTTATCTATCTTTGCTAGTTTGGGGGATTGGGATTCCTCCTGAAATCTTTTTTGGCGAAGGAATTGATTTTGGTCTATTCTAGCTCCATCCTGGATATCTTATTAGACAACTCCTTAATTATCCTGGCCATATCGTCTACTTTGTCATTTGTGTATCTATTAGACCCTGACGACCCTGCTTGTTCTCTAAAGCGTCTAGTTTCTCAGTTTCTCGCTTCTACTTTAGCTTTTAACTTACCAGAAGCCATCATATTTGACTCAATTTCTACAGCATCATCTTTCATTTGGTTTAGATTAGCTCCCCTTCTTTCTCATAAAAGAAGTGCAAAATTTGGTTCAAAAGCCCCCGCGAAAGTTACTTTGGCTGCGGGTTGGGACGGTTTAACCTCGGCTGGGATTTTGTTATACAGCTTGTTAAATCTTTGAATAAAATCCATAACTATTTCTGAATTCTTTTTTTTTAAAGACCCAAAATCGGTTAAATAGTATAAGTGGTCCTTTCTTTTGCCCCATTGTCTAAGGAAAGCATCTTCCAGGGCATCATAGGACAAGATAGATCCTGCAGGTAGACTCCCAAACCAAGTTTGGACCTGACCTTCGAAGGTTTGGACGAAAAGAATCGAATGCACATTTGCATGTTCAAGACCTAGGATGTCTGCGAATTGATCAAAGAAATTTATGTGTTTGGCTGCGGTCAGATCTCCTTCCCCAGTGAATTTTGGAATTTTTTTTATATAATTTTTGGGAAGGTCATGCAGAGGAACGGGCAATACCAACGGAGTGTATCTTTCTGCTACTTTAGCAAACGCTCTGGGAGGGGGGGCAGGCCCTTGACCTCCAGGTCCTCCCCCAGGAGCACCTCCACCTCCTCCTCCAGTAACCCCTCCACCTCCCCCTCTGGCAGCTGCCATCGTTATTAGTGGAAAGTTGTAAAGGGGGTTTTGGAATATTAAAAGTGAATCTTTACTTTCTTTGCAGGGCAAAAAATCCGAGGATGATTGGTAAGGGATGTGAGGGCTTGGCTCTTCGGACTTGCAAGAGATGTAATCAGGAGAACCAATGGGTGTGGAAACTAGATGTGTGAAATATTCTTTGAGACTAGGTGAGGTCGCGAAATTTAACTGAAGAGTTGACGATATATCGATAACAGATGAATTTTCTACAAGACTTTTTCCTTTGTATACTACAGAGGTTATCGGACGGGTTTCACTTCTAACTTTGGAGCAGTTTGATGTTAGATATTTAGTGTCAAAAAGAGGGCTGCGTGAATTTGAAGGTTCAGAAGAATTATTGGTCTTCAATTGTGGGTATTTAAGTTGATAGACTACAGGGGTCGGCTTAAGAGAGCCTCTCGCCTTTAAAATCTTCTCAGGATCGGTAACAGGTGTGGTCTGTTTACCATCCAGGTTTTTCCTGGTATTCCTTTGACTGGTTGCTAGCTTATTAATCATGGAGTTTCCAAGTGAAAGATTGGAAAGCCTTTAAAAGGTGTGCACTCTTTGTTCACTATCAAAGGGTGACACTTTCAATGAAAAAAGATGTCGTTTTCCCAGGGAAAAAGATTTTGTAACTTTGGTCCCCGACAATGACGCCAAAAAGATGTTGTTCCAGAGTCTGTACTTAAGGCTTAGAAGTACAGTGACTAGGCATCTAAAAGTGAGTAAGGGGTATATAAGGAAGAAATGTCAACCTTCGACAAGGGAAGCTAGGGCTGATTTCTAGGTTGTTGTCTAGCTTCCAACTATTCCTGGATGTTTATGTCCCTTTCAATCGCTGCCCACAAATGTTCAAGTTCCACCTGGGTAGTGGCTGTTTTAATAATAGTATCAAAAATATTCAAGGCAATATGTGTTTGATCTAATAGTCTAGGTTTGATATTAGGCTGTCTTGTCACAGGGACAGTCATAGTGGAACAGGATGGTAAGAAAAGCTCAAAACTTTTTAGATGTTGTCTCGATTTCGGTCGTATAAAAGAGATTTTATAGCTCCAGTAGTGAGAATAGGGTGCAAACCAAAGGCCCTTTTCTGTAACTGAGTTATATTTTAATAAATGTGTATGAGGTGTAAGAAAACATTAAGCTGTCTATCATGTAAGGCTCCTATCAAGGGAGAATCTCACTTGTAAACAGAGGAAGAAAAAGATAAAGAAATAACCTGATGAAGAAAAAAATATAAATAGAAATCTAAAGTGTTCACTGGTCTTATACCTGCTGATCGCCGGTACAGAGGAAAAACAGTAAACAATATAGAAAACTAAAATTTATTCACTATAGTAGAGGTTGTACTAAGTTATAGTGAAACATTCATCAGATACATATATGAAATGAAATTAAATATGAAATACAAGGAAACAAACTCATAACACAGTCATGATGGAATCAAGAATCATCGGATTTTGTTTGTATTAACTCTCGAGGGAGAAAAATCTCTATTACAATTGACCCGAAAAGGTTCAGCCCTTGTTCCTTCCTTCTATAGTATATTTATACAGATTTACATATGATGGATTCTCAATTGTTCCAGGATTTTCAGTTACAACAAGAAGGAGATCAATTGTTTCATTTCTTTATCTCTATCTTTATTTGGTACCAGAAGCCTGCCCCTTTGCATGCTCAGTACAAGTGACACATTTTTCCACCAGCCAAGATATCAACCTAGAAGGTTCCGCTTGACAATTGGCATAAAAAATATAACAATCTATGACTAATTGTGGTAACCTTTCTTCCATCTGTCGGTCTAGGGTGTCAATAGTGCACAATCACACGCTTGGTTTAATAATCCATTTATCTATTTGAACTATGTCTGCTAGAGTTACTTGTGAGACTTCAACCGAATCTCTTTCTTCTTTCTCATTTGTATCAAGTGAGAGTTTCGCCATATTCATTTGGCTCAGTGTCTCAGCATTGCTCTCACTATCAGTGCCTAACAGATTTCCATCTATAACCGAAAACCTCTTCACAGGATTTCCTTACCTTCTTGGCTTGTAATTTGCCTTCTGATATACTGCATTCCCATTCTTTCAACAAAATATTACCTTGGGTCTATTCCGAAAGGGAAAACTTGGAACTATTTGCCAATTCCCTATTTGTTGTATCTATTACAGCCTCTTGAAATGCGACCCGAGCTGCTCCAGCTTCTCTCTCTCTGACAGATAAGTTTTCCAATACTTGATCAATAAGTAGGCAGTTGTCCTAAATCGTCTCCACCTTGTCAAGTAAACTTTGCTGGGCTGTAGAAAC
Source organism: Picea sitchensis (assembly GCA_010110895.2). Classification (NCBI taxonomy): domain Eukaryota; kingdom Viridiplantae; phylum Streptophyta; class Pinopsida; order Pinales; family Pinaceae; genus Picea; species Picea sitchensis. The sequence goes on along the minus strand of SNQJ01S0079212.1, from coordinate 26,673 downwards.
TCTGCTTTGAATCTCCATAGCCTGGGACTGGAATATCCTGATATTTATAACTTGGCTTTTGGTGAACTGTAATCTAGCCTGTAGCTGCCCTATCAAGTCTCTTTTCTAGCCTACCTGTATTTGACTGGTCTGAGCTACCAGCTCTGCTTGTTCGAGCTTAGATTTGAGCAGCTCGATTTCCTTTTTATCGGCCATTCTTGCTTGTTCTATTCCTGTGTTCGCCTGGTCCTTGGTAGCTTCCTTTGTTGTGGCTAGTTTAGCTTCTAAGGTTTTGATGAGGTGATTTTTTCGCTTCAAATAATTTTTCAAAACCCCAACTGAAAATTGGTTTGCTGTAGCAAACACCCCTAATGTTCCAGCTATTTCTGTCGCAAACTCATCTTTATTCATATCTTTCCCATCAGTCAACACCTTAAATGTTTTGGCCGTTGATCCTGTTTCTTGATAGAATTCTCTTTTCACCACAACTTTTCTCTTTTTATCAAAAAAGAACTCATTTGGAGGGAGCTCTTCCATCCTTATAGGTCTCAATTCTTCATTGAAAATCCACCCTGCGTCTATGTTCCCTTCAGTTTACTTTAAGGGAGTAATGGAGGCGATGTGATTTTCGATTTGCTTAGCTGATTGTTCTGGAGTGGCAACTGGAGTCTGCTTTTTCGGTGGATAAGGAGTTTTCATTTCTGGTTTTGGGCTCCCAGTTTGCTCTTCCCTGTCCTGGTGTTCTTCTTTTCTAGGTGCTGAATCTTTGGAGCCTTCAACTTCTTTTTGCTACACCTCTGATGTTATTGGATTCTCACCCGACAATACTGGGGGAAGACAACTCTGTCGATGTTCTTGGAATTTTAAACAACAACCCTCTCTTCGGGTGCCAGGGATTGTATTCGAGCCAAAACCTCGACATAATATCTCATGCCTCGGAAAATGTCATCCGAGTGAGAATTTTCATGCTCAAACCTTTTCAGCCTGCAACTGGATAAATGATTACTTATGACCCTATGTGGATCGTGCTTCTTGAATTTGACATGAACCAATTTCAGGTCTTCCAGGACTGCTACCTCAGCTTTAGCATGCCCGAAATCTAACAAAGAATAAGAATTTAAATGAATAGGAAAAGGTGGCCATACCTTCTTAGAATATCCCTTAAGTTCCTTACTTATGCCATCGATTACGATTTTCCTGGCAATCTCACGACAAGCCAACCTTTCAGGTATAATAATGGTAAGGCATTTGGAGGAACAGAAGCATCGAAAACCCCGAGATATGAAAATTCTGCTTCCACGTACCAGTCGGCTATACTGCTCATATTTACCGCGATACTGTCTGAGATCCTGGGTGGCGGTTGGCCGAAGATAGTGACATGCAGCAGTACCATTACCCAGTTAAAGATTTCATACACAAAATCTGAAGCTTTTTTTTCCCCATGGCTTTAAATGGTAGACGTGGATGGGCTCAGCTTCCGATGGATTCCAGCTCCAACTCATTAAGAGAAATGGCATCAGAAAACACACGGCATCCATGATATACACAGACATAAAGAACGAAGTGATCTTTCCACTCTCCTTCTGCGCTTGATACTCTGTAACTCGACTGGTCAAACTATCAGACAATAGTTTAGCCCAGTCGAAGGAACAACCTTCGGCGAATGAATGGATTAGAGACACCCATTGAAGGAAAAAATGTGTGGTGTCCTCTCTCCCATATAATCTGCAGGTCATCATAGCTACATATTTAAATTGTGGTTCCAGAGAAGATATTGAATATACACCATTGTTGTCTGCCCTAAACTTTGCAGGGTGTGAAACCCAATCTTGGATTAAACTAGACATACTCTTGTCATATTGCACACATTCCTTCTATTTAAAATTCTCCAGGAATTCGGCATTGTATGTAAAGTATGACATGGTAGGCAACTTGTACATAACCTGTAATTGTTCGGGTCTGAAAGTCCTAATAGTAACTCTCTACTTGTTGACGATGGTTCTGGTTGGTATATCTACATGGTCTAATGCCCACCGGACCATATCATAGTAAGGGAGAAGACGTGGCCTAGCCGCTACTTTATGCATTTCAGCCTGGACGATGATCTTATATTTGGTGCTCCGGTCGTCTTTTTCATTGACATTGAAATCATTCGAACCATCTACCAATTCGAACTGTAGAGCCTCATAAATATATGACCAGGTCCTGACAGAGTCGACACTTCTAGGTGAAGTATCAGAAACGTTGTCTGTACCTTGTCCTGAAACCTCAACAGTGGCTTTAGACTCTTTTCGCAGGGCCATGGAGGAGGATTCTACTTTAGCTCTCCTGTGATAAAAATATGTATACATAGAGAAATTAGTTCGTTCGAGAAAAGTTTGCTCTGCATAGAATAGAAATGAAATTTGTGACATATAATAAAAGATCCATGTCTTCAACCATTTAAAACTAGGTTGTCCTTAGGAATAGAACGATCAAATCATTCTTAAATATAAATTTAGCAATAAAAACCAAATCCTTGTCGATTCGCCTCATTTCCAATTAATGTCATAGATTTTGACAGTTCGTAATGCAAGTTGGCGCAAGGAAAGTTTAAAATTGCCTCGTAGACTGTGCATATTAATTTTCATATTAAAACACTGGAAATGCTGGCTTAGCTTAATTAATTAGGCCTTTTTTAAAAGTTAATTAATCTTTCGACATTCGCCTTATCGAGAGTTTTCACTTTAACCCTTTAAGCCTCTAAAACCTGAGATTGCGATAATTACCTTTGGTTAATAAAAAAACGTATCCCGGATTAAGTGTTTAATTAATTACGTTTTTATTTATATCGTGACTTCGCGATTCAGGGCTTTGAAGGTATAGCTTCCAGGAGGCTCGTATGCCGAGTTGTGAAATTGCGAGATCGCGATGATATGATCTAATTAAATTGGAAGATAAAACCGGATTAAGTGTTTAATTAATTGTGTCTTTATTTATATCGCGATTTCACGACTCGGGGCTTCGAAGGTTTATCTTTTGAGGGAAAACATACCCAGTTGCGAATTCCTGACAGAGCTTAACCATGGTTAAACTTTTTACCTTTGACATTAACCTGGGTTACTAAAACAAGAATCTCGCGGTTTCGGCTATCGGGGTTATGACGGTAAGTCTTTTGGAGCTATCAAATGCCGAGACATGAAATCTCGATGATGCTTAACTGTGGTTTAGAGTATCTTTACTCTCGGTACTGATCTGGGTAAATTTTTTTTTTTAACACTCTTTCGCCGTTTCGCCCCTCGGGACTTGTAAATTATGTGATCTATAACTTCCGACATGTGACATCCCGAGGCAAAAAAAAAAAAGGAGAGACTCGTTTAAACGATAGAAAATAAATCTTGCCTTAAGAGTATGATAACAGTCGCTTTTTGCGCGATGAGACTTCTGAGATTTTGGGGAAAATACAAAAACTAGGTTTCGATTTCAAGCATTAAGATATAAAATTTAAAAAAAGGCTAAAAAACAAAGGCGGCTCCAACACCGAGCACATTGAGAACTTCCACATATTGAATATAAAGGTAACAAATATTCCATATGAGCACTTGATTGATGTATTCATAGGAAATTTAAAAGATAACATTCAACATGAGGTTTGCCTTTGGGGACCCAAATCATTGGAGAATGCATTTCAGGTGGCAAGAAATGTTGAAAGTAAAAATATGGCTATGGCTACTAGAAGGACCAATCCTAACATCTATAGAGAGAATAATGCTCCTTTTTCTAAAACACCTCAACCTACAAGGTTGAAACCTCAACAATTGGAGGAAAGAAAAGCAAAAGGTTTATGCTTTAATTGTGATAGAAAGTACAGTAAGGGACATAAGTGTGGTGAGAAGAAATTATTCTACATAGATTGTGAAGAGGAAGAAGAACATGAACAAGAACCATCTAAAGATGAAAACGTAGAAGCAATTTCGTCTGAAGAGTTCACTCCCACGATATCGTGTAAT
>SNQJ01S0079212.1:0-19425 GCA_010110895.2 Picea sitchensis | reverse complement strand
TTTGGAATCATCTTGTACTTGAACATTTATGTGGGGTAAAAGGAGGTTGCCCCCTCGAAGAGGCTTATTATCTAAAATTATCTCTTTTTCAAAGCGTTGAGTACTTATTCTGAGGTTTTTCTATGCTATATTGATATTTGGTTTTTAACACAAGTTAGCCCGTTGGGGGGTTCCCTCACCATTCTCACGACTTTGAGGATTCTCACAATTCTCACGATTCTCACCACCCTTCACCATTTCGTCTGCACTCTCATGAGGTTATCCACCTTGGAAGTCTGCCATACTCCCCACTGATGCATGCGCCATTGTAACCTGTAGATACTAGTGTTATCCTGAATATTTATTTTGAAGCCCAATGCACCTGTATTGTTCTTGAGCCCATGCTATGTCTTAGCGGTTGGTTGTTGCTGCCAACGCAGTTCCTTGGTTGAGCTTGGATTGCTGCCATATTTTGTTTCCTTACCCATTTTTCAGTTGTTACCATCACTTGTGCATTAGCTGAATTCTGTTGTTGACATCACCTATGTCCATTTGACTTAAGAGTTGAATTGAAGAATCGGGTTGTCAGGCATTTCAACAACTCACCCAAGTGAGAGAGTTTTCTAGGGAAGTGAGTTCTCCCGAAGGGAGTCTTGTAGCAACTACAGTGATCTGACACTTCTGGTCCAGCCTATTGTTGAAGCCCAAGGAAAGGGAGGTGTAGTAGCCGATGGACTTGTAATAGTGAAGGTGTACCCTCCTGGGGTGGAACAGGCATGTGGGGAATGAGGGTCTGTGGGTTGTGGGCGTAAGTGGATCCTAGGATAAAAATCCTTCATTTTGTTCTGTGCAACTTCGTTATTGTCCTTGCCAAGTCTAGAAATCCCTTGCCCGAAAGAGTTTAGTCCTAGCTCGGGGGTGACTCACTGCTGAGCGTGATGAGCAGCATGGTCTAAGGATGGGATGTTCGTGGAAGGTCTGCATGCAGTTGGTGGTATGAAATTAAAATATAAGTACCCATTTCTCTGTTCATTTACATTCTATGTATTTATATATGCTGTTACATCTATGGTTTTTTTGTGATTACTGCATGTATGCTTTTACTGTTATTTATGCATTAAGCTGTGTGATAGTAGAACAAAAATCATCTGTTTATTATTTTTATGTGTCATTGTTGCTTCCACAATAATATGTGTATGTACAAAATGTTAATGTCTAGTTAAAATTGCATTAGAAATATATTCATATATATATATATATGTGTGTGTGTGTGTGTGTGTGCTCGAGCATGTTAGTTTCCAAGGTAATGTTGCCTGGACTATCGGTTTAAGGCTGAGAAGGTTATAAATTGGTATCATAGCTAGCAAGTAAAGATAAGGTTGTTTCGGTAGCGTTACCCGACAGAGGTTGATGGCTAGGGACGTAACAAATTTGTATCACAGCCATGGTTTCAACAATGAGCCTAGATGGGCCATGTTAGTGGTTAACGAGACAAGATTTCAGAGTGAATTTTTGTTGAAAGGGACAAAACCCGAGGTTTAGAACGTCCTTGGGTGCCAAGAGAATACCTTGGCAGTGTTATGAAGCTTAGGAGGTATAATAGTTTATGGAGTGGAAACAAATAAAGGAGTTGCAACAACCATTGTGTTGAGCTGTGAGGTTGAAATTGGGACGTAGGATCTGTTCGAGAGAAGGAAGAACCTTCACAGTTGTCAGATCTAGAGAAGGTGTATAAAAGTTAAACCCCTAAGTCCTTCTAACTTCGCGACTTCAGAAAATTTATGTGTTATAAGAAAAGAGGTCGAAGCCCAAAGTTCCAAAGTTCTGGAGAGGATATACACCGTAGATCCAAGAAGAAGTGTTGGACTGTTGGATTGAACAAAGTCAGATCAGAGCCATAGATCAAGCCAAGATAAAGGGGTAAGCCATGGGTATAGATCAACATATTCAGGAGCTCGACACTTCAGGAGAAACGAGGTTTGCTAAGGTGAATCCTTCCGAAGTCCCGAATCCCAAAGTCCTGAAGTGACATGACATGATGACGTCACCCAGGGTGACGTGGACTTCCTTAGTCCTACCACATGTCAGTCATAATGGAACTTTGATGACCCTATTATACCAAAATAAATCTGACATGTGGGGCCACGTGACACCAACTTAATTGTTGACAGTTGTACCATGTGGACCTAGAAAGGTAAAGTAGATCGAAAATTCAGAGTTCGAGAGATTTGAGGAATGCTAAGGTAAAATATTCTGAATTCCTGAAGTCCTGAAGTCCCGAAGTGATGTGGCTGTGCTGACGTCACCAAGGATGACACAGACACATGGGATGTGTGCCACATGTTAGTGAGTAAATAACCTGCGAAGGATAGCTACTTTGAGGAAATGTGGGGTCGTGTGGGTTGAGAACTCCTGAAGGCTGATGCATCGGAGTCATCGTGGACCGTTGATCCACCCTAGTTCGCGATTTTTCCAATTCGGCACTTCGAGAGATTTTTTGGGGAGTGCCTTGGATACTGTTGAAGCTTGAATTCCAAAGCTCCTATCCACCATAGATCGAAGCAAGGAATGTGGATCGTAGATCCACCATTCTTCGCACGTTCTATAGTTCTTTGTTTTGTGACGTTGTGACTTGCGGAAAAGGGAAACCTTTGAAGCTCTGGAGCCTGAAGTTTCAACACTTTGGATAAGCACCCAAATCGTTAGCACTGGGTCACAGCCATGGTCACATGCGAACCAAGGGCTGAAGAAGAAGGGGCTAGCACCGAATGGTGAATTGTTGCAGAACACAACGAGGTTTAGAGATAGAATCATGGGTATTCTTGATCGATGCAGACCCACCGATAATGGAGTCTGATATTCTTTCTGTTGAATCAGATTATTTAAGTTCCCATGAAAAATTATTAAAGACTGATAGCCTGCCAAAAATTTGGTTGAATGCACATGTTTATAGAGGTAACAATTGAAAGAGACGAACCAAGTTGTTGCATAGTATAGAGAAATGGAGGAGGCACATGATGCTTACAGTTCAGAGGATGAAGTTAGAGGAATGGATGTCCATTTGGGAATTGAAGGAACAAATTCCAATGGGCATGGAGAAGAAATAGATAAGGAAGTGAACATGATTAAAATCATTAAGAATTTGCAAAAAGATGTCCAAATGCACCAAGAATATAACAAAAGGCTTATGAGAGACAATGAGAAACAAGGAGACTTCAATATGAGCTGATGCAAGCCTGGAAAGAATAAAAAAGAAATTCGATAAGGAGAGTGGCTCCAGCAAATCAGAGAATCATGGGACCCCTGATGAAGAAAGAAGAGGAGGAAGTGGTAGCAGACATTGCCAACACTCCCGAAGGCATTCCAAAAGGAGGCCTCACAACAATTCAAGTCCATCTCCTTCTAGAAAGCATAGGAGATCTGAAGTGGATGAACTGAAGGGTGAAATGAATAAAATCAAGCCTCCTACTTTTGATGGCGAGCACAAGAAAGATGAAGATGTTGAGGCATGGCTATAGGGCATGAGGAAATATGTCCAACTGCATAACTATTATTCTCATGTAGAGGGAAGAATTGACATCTACCAACTTAAACGAAAGGCATCCATATGGTGGGATCAACTTGTGAAAGTACAAGACGTCAGAGAGAATAATGTTACATGTAGGGAATTCAAGAGACATTTTGAAAAGAAGTACTTAACTAAGAGGTATTATGACAAGAAAATGAAAGAGTTCTTGGAACTCAAGCTAGGAAGTATGTCCATTGATGAGTATGAAAGAAGATTCTTGAAGTTTTTGAAGTATGTCCCCTTCACCAAGGATGCGACAATTAATATTCAAAGGTATCTGAGTGGGCTTCCATCTTCCATCAATGACAATATCCAGTATGATGATCCTAAAAATATGGAAGAAACTATAAGGAGAGAAAAATGTTTATATGATCAAAAAAAAGAAAAGCCTACTTTACAAAAATCTTGGGAAGACAAGAAGAAGTTTAAGAGGGAGCAGAGGCAAAAGGGAAACAAACCACCATTTTTCAGGAATATCCCTCAAGGACAACCAATTTTGAGAGAGCCCAGGATGGCTGAAGTAGGTGGGAAAAGGCCAAGGCCGAAACCTATGGAATGTTGGGGTTGAAAAGGATATCATAGGTATAGAGATTGTCCTCATAGAAAGGACAAGGGGAGAGTTGTTCACAATGTTCAACAAGCTAAAATAGTGGAGGACATGGGTAGAAGAGTACCAAGAATCTATGCATCCCTGGACAACAAGCAAGCTGAGTTTCAATCACACATGATTGAAGTTAAAGGTATGATCAATAACCATGCCTTTACTATTTTAATAGACTCAGGAGCTAGTCATAGTTACATAGATCCTAAAGTTGTGGAAATATTATGTTTGACAAGAAGAAAGAATGAGAAATATTGGTTGGTATAGCTAGCTACAGGAGCCAAGAGGAAAGTTGTTGAGTTGGTTAAATCATGTCCAGTGGGAATGAATGGACTGAGTACCAAGGAAGATTTGAACATATTTACTTTGGGATCATATGATTTCATAATTGGTATGGATTGGTTGGACCAACACCATGCCATTTTAGACTGCCATAACAAGGCATTCACTTGCTTGGATGAGGAAGAAAATCAGAGAGTAGTCCAAGGAATTCCGAATTCCCAGGGTAGTTGCTATCAAGGAAATCTCAACAATGCAACTGAAGAAGTGTTATAGGAGGGGTTGTCAAATATTTGCATCCCATATGAAGGAAGCATCTAAGGATAAGGTGCCAAATCTAAAGGATCATGCAGTCCTGAAAGATTTTGAATATGTGTTCAAGGAGGTACCAGGACTACCCCCAAAGAGACATATTGATTTCTCTATAAATGTAATTTCTGGAGAAGCTCCAGTGTCAAAGACTCCTTATAGAATGAGCACACCAGAGCTAAAGGAACTGCAAATGTAGCTTGAAGAGATTCTGAAGAAGGGGTATATGCACCCAAATGTGTCACCTTGGGGTGCCCCAGTCTTATTTGTAAAGAGGAAAGATGGGACATTAAGATTGTGCATTGATTTCATATAGTTGAATAAAGTGACTATAAAGAACAAGTATCCTCTCCCAAAGATTGATGATCTCTTCGATTAATTGAAGGATGCTAGAATATTTTCAAAGATAGATCTCAGGTCAGGGTACCATTAGGTAAGGATTAAAGAGGAAGAAATCAGCAAGATTGCCTTCAGAACAAGGTATGGTCATTATGAGTTCACAATGGTTCCATTTGGGTTGTCAATTGCACCAGCTATTTTCATGTGCTTAATGAATGGTGTTTTCCGAGAATATTTAGACAAGTTTGTCATTGTCTTTTTGGATGACATCCTTGTATATTCCAAGTTAGAAGAAGAGCATGATCATCATTTGAGGATGGTGTTGCAAGTGCTAAGGGAGCATCAACTGTATGCCAAATTAAGGAAGTGCTCATTTTATAAAAACAAAATTCACTACTTGGGGCATATCATTTCAAAGGATGGGATAGTAGTGGATCCTGAGAATATAGAAGCCATTAGAGAATGGTCAGTGCCAAATAATGTGACAGAAGTCATATCCTTTATGGGTCTATCTGGCTACTACAGAAGGTTCATTGCAGGGTTTTTGAGAATAACTCACCCCATCACTTCCTTGCAAAGGAAGGGGAAGAAATTTCAATGGAAAAAAGAGTGTGAAAGAAGCTTCCAACAATTGAAGCAACTGTTAACCAATGCTCCAATTCTAAGGATTGCAGAGCCAAATGAATACTTCATTCTATGCACATATGCATGTAAAGAAGGACTGGGTGGATTCCTCAATCAAAATGGGTTTGTTTTATGTTATAAATCAAGGAAGTTGAAGGAGCATGAAAGGCTCTATACCACTCGTGATTTGGAGTTGGCAGCCATAGTGCAAGCTTTGAAGAAGTGGAGGCACTACCTCATGGGAAAGAGGTTTGAGCTTAGGATAGACCATAATGGTCTGAAATATTTATTTGATCAATCGACTCTAAATTTCATGCAAAGAAGATGGTTATAGTTTCTCAGTGAATATGACTTTGATATAAAGCATATCAAGGGGAAAGAGAACAAAGTGGTTGATGCACTCAACAAAAGAGTGCATGAGTTGCATGCTACAACCATTAGCATGTGCCAATCAGATTTGAAAGACAAAATTGTGGAGGTTGCAAAATCAGATTTAGAGTACATGGAATTGGTAACAAAATTGCAGCAAGGTAAAATGAAGCAGAAAGTTGAGGATTACGAATTGAGAATTGATGGAATCCTCTTATACAGAAACACAGTTTATGTACCCAATTCTTCTGAATTGAGGAGTGTGATTTTAAAACAAATGCACAATGTACCTTATGCGGTAGACCCAGGATATCAGAAAAACTTTTCAGCAGTCAAAAGCCAATATTATTGGCTAGGCATTAAGAAAGAAGTGGCTGATTTTATTGCCAAGTGTTTGGAATGTCAAAAGGTAAAGGCTGAGCATAGACACCCAACAAGTTTGCTACAACCATTACCCATTCCTGAGTGGAAATGGGAAGTTTTAACAACGAATTTCATTATAGGATTGCCCAGAACAAGAAAGCAACATGATGCAATCATGGTAGTAGTGGACATGCTTACTAAGGCTGCCCATTTTATTCCATTGAAGACTACTCACCGGGAAACTAACGTTGATGATATCTATATGAGGGAAGTAACACAACTGCACAGTATTCCCAAGACAATTGTGTCTGACAGAGACCCAAAGTTTACCTCAAAGTTCTAGAGAGGATTATTCAAGGGATTCAGAACGAACCTGAACTTTAGCACAACCTATAATCCTGAGTAAGAAGGACAAACAGAAAGAGTAAACCAAGTGATAGAAGATATGCTAAGGATGTATGTGATGGAAAAACCATCTAAATGGGAATATTATCTACACTTGGTAGAATTTTCCTACAATAATGGGTATCAAGCATCATTGAAGATGAGACCGTTCGAAGCACTTTATGGCAGAAAGTGAAATGCCCCAGTAAGCTAGGACAACCCAGCCAATAGGGTAGTGGTCGGGCCAGATTTGCTCAAGGAAATGGAAGAGAAAATGCTGAAGATTAAACAGAATTTGAAGGCTTCCCAAGATAGACATAAAAGCTATGCAGACAAAGGCAGAAACCAAAGAGAGTGTAAAGTGGGTGATCATGTTTTCCTAAAGGTGAAAGCCAACATAAGTTCCATGAATCTGGGAAGCTGTTCCAAGTTGGAAGCCATATTTTGTGGACCATTTGATATCCTAGAAAGGATCAGACCAATAGCTTATATGCTTGCATTATTTTCATCCATGACTATTCATAATGTATTTCATGTATCATTGCTCAAGAATTATATACCTGATGCTAATCATGCGATTGATTGGAATGTGATTTGGGTGGAACAAGAAGGCGCTTTGCAAGTGCAGCCTATGCGCATATTGGACTGGAAGAGAAAGCAACTTCGGAATCGGGTCGTAAAGCTTGTAAAGGTTCATTGGACTTGGTACAGTCCTGAGGATGCAATATGGGAGCATGAAGATGCTATGAGGGAGGAATAACCACATGTTCTCACATAAAGATGTCAAAGGGTCACAAGACGTCCAATTCCTTGTTCACGTAAGCCGCAATCAGGAGCACAAAGAACAACTTTATTAGCAGTCTATTTCAGGCTTGAAGCGCAAGCATCAGGTAGTTTTAATCTTTCAGCGATAGAGATTCCAAGAAACAGTTCAAATCAACGGCTCACGGGCATTCAAAAGTCCAAAATTGCCCAAAGTATAGTCCTGAAGTCCTGAAGTGGTCGAAGCAACCAAAGGGCCGGAGTGGCCGAAGGTACGAAGTGAATCTAAGCCATTGATTAGAAAGAGCCACATGTCCTTAGATCCATAGGTCAGGGTAAAAGTGCATGGAAGAAAGTAAGTTTTAGTTTTCATTTTAATGGAGCCCAGAGCCACGAAGATATTCTAGCCTTCGATCTCAGGGGGCCATGCGTTGTCATATCTTTAGGTCTGGGTAAAAGCGGCAGAAGGTAGAGGAGGTTTGAGGTTTGAAAAGTGCGAAACTTGAATCACGAAGAAGGTTTCAACCGTTGATTCGAAAAGGGAAGATATGATCCACTGATTTGGAGGGGGCATATTTGAGACACTGATTGTGAAGCCTCATCCAAGATCATGATATTGACGACCACACTCCATTGTGGGAATGCAACATGCTTGGGCAATAATTTTCTTAGAAGGTCCCGCAATTGAAACCATGGTAAGTCAAAAGAGATACGTGGCGAAGGGAGATGGATTGTGGGCCCAAAAGTAGTCTAAATCCAAACCACCTTTGAGAGGCCCCACAATCACGTGCTCATATAACATCCTATCCAAGAGAAGCACGTGGCCTCCCCCTGAGCATTAAGCCGCATTGCAATCCTGAGAAAAGGAAGTTAATGAAAGAAGGACTGGTGGTTGAAACCTCAACTAACTCAGTAAATGGAAGGCATGGAGGTCCTGGTCGTAGAGACAGAACTGTCAGCCTAAGGTCCCCCTGTGGATGGATTTTCCTACAAGCCCATGTCAATGTGAGCTTACGTCTGACAAAAGAAATCACATAGTCTGATAGAGGATTTCTCCAATGCAAATCTTTGAATGTAGTGATCAGATCACACTCATGAGAGTCGGGCACTGATCTGAGTATAAAGGAGATCAATTTAGATTTTGTAAGAGGGGGGTAGCTTTGGCCCAGACCGGGGGAAATATTTGAGAGTTGTTATGACTGTATTTTTGTTGTAAGCTCGAGGGCCTGAATTGTAAATTGTTATGTTACTGAAGATTCCTTTCAGTTGTTATATCAGACCATCTTCTTAGTTTTCAATTTTTGTTTCTCTTTCTTATCTGGATGTAATCTCTATGATTTATGGATTCTTGAGGTGATGGAGGATCTGTTGTTGTCATGCCCATCTTTATGGTTCAATAGACGTTTCTATTTCTCGTTCCTGTCTGAATGTAATCTCTCTGATTTATGGATTCCTGAGGATATGGAGGATTTGTTTCTGTCATGCCCATCTTTCATGGTTCAGCAGATGTTTCTGTTTCTCGTTCCTATCTAAATGTAATCTCTCTTATTTATGGATTCCTGAGGTGATGGAGGATCTGTTTCCATCATGCCCATCTTTCATGGTTCAATAGACGTTTCTGTTTCTCATTCTTGTCTGAATGTAATCTCTTTGATTTATGGATTCCTGAGGCGATGGAGGATCTGTTGCCGTCATGCCCATATTTCATGGTTCAACAAATGTCCTACATTTTTCTTCTTGTCTGGATCATTGTAAACCCCCTGATTTCTAGATTCCTGAGGCGATAGAGGATTTGCTGTCATCTTTCCCATTTGTTTATGGTTTATCATTCAGACACTTTCTACCTTTCTCCTTCCCACCACCATTTAAGTCCTTTATCTGATAGGGAGCTTAAATGCCTTCATTGAGCAGTCTATTTATGACTCCTTAGCCCAATGGCCCATCACTGATCTGCAATGATATCCATTGTCTTTCCTTTCCTTAAAGTCTCACTAACTCAACCACTCACACCCTTTTAATACATAAATAATTTGATGGGTACTGAGCTTATCCTCTTGCAGTCGGAGGGTGACTCTTAGTGCTAACCATATATTTTTGAAGATTTTGGAAATCTTGATGTTGTTGTGTAAATAAGTTGCACTGAGGATAGTGTAAAAATAAGGGGAGGGGATTGTAACACCCCAAGGCCGAGCCCTTGTTGAATTGTAATTATGTTTATACGCTCGTGAGCCGAGTGGCTATAAGCTGAGAGACTTATGTGTTTATTAGGTTGGTGAGCTAGATGCTAAGGACAATGAGCCTGATTTTGTATATGTAAATACTCACATCATTAATAAAAAATACATCGTTGCATGTAGACCCTCCATGAAGAAATACTTATGGCGGACTAAGATACACTAGGTAGGGAAGGGGATAAGTGTCTAGGAATAAGTGCTAAGCTAGAGGGATTACCTCTAAAGGAATGATATTATTTTATTATTTGTTAGAGGCTAATGTTTGACTTAACCGTGTGGTCCTAAGTTCCTGGGGAAAGAGGACGAGTGTTAAGTGGACCTCATGTAGCTTTAGGGAGACATGTGTCAACCTGGGCGCATGCAATTTTTAGGTGGGAAAGTCATCCCGTTGGGGGATTCCCTCACCATTCTCATGACTCTCACGACTCTGAGGATTCTCACGATTATCACGATTCTTGCCACCCTTCACCATTCTGTCTGCACTCTTGTGAGGTTAGCCACCCTGGAAGTCCGTCGTAATCCCCATTTATGCACGTTCCATTGTAACCTGCAGATACTGGAGTTGTCCTACATATTTCCCATGAAGCTCGGTGCACCTGTATTGTGCTTGAGCCCATGTTGTGTATTAGCAATTGGTTGTTGATGCCAAAACAGTTCCTTGGCTGAGCTTGGATTTCTGCCATATTCTGTGTCCTTACCCATTTTTCAGTTGTTACCATCACCTATCCGTTAGCTGAATTCTTTTGTTGACATCCCCTGTGTCCGTTTGAATTAAGAGTTGAATTGAAGAAGCATGTTTTCAGGCCTATGAGAAACTCCCCCAGGTGAGAGAGTTTGGTGGGGAAGTGATTTTTCCTGGAGGGAGTCCCGTAGCAGCTACAATACTCTGAGACTTTCGGTCCAGCTTGTTGTTGAAGCCCAAGGAAAGGGAGGTTTAGTAGCCGATGGACTTGTAATATTGAAGGTGTACCCTCCTGGGGTGGAATAGGCGTGTGGGGAATGAGGATCTATGGGTTGTGGGCGTAAGTGGATCCTGGGATAAAAATCCTTCCTGTTGTTCTATGTGACTTCCCTTTTGTCCTTTCCAAGTCTAGAAATCCCTTGCCAAGTGGAATTTAGTCCCAGCTCGGGGGTGACCCACTGCTGAGTGTGATGAGCAACGTGGTCTAAGGATGGCAGGTTCGTGGAAGGTCTATACGCAGTTGGTGGTCTACAATTAAAAGATAAGTAACCATTTCTCTGTTCATTTACATGATATGTATTTATATATGCTGTTACATATATGGTTTGTCTATGATTAGTGCATGCATGCTTTTACTGTTATTTCTGCATTAAGTTGTGTGATAGCAGAATGTAAATCATCTGTTAATTATTGGTATGTGTCGTTGTCTCTTCCACAAGAATATGTGTATGTACAAAATGTTAATGTCTAGTTAAAATTGCATTAGAAATATATTCATATATATATATATATGTGTGTGTGTGTGTGTGTGTGTGTGTGTGTGTGTGTGTGTGTATGCTCGAGCATGTTAGTTTCCGAGGTAATGTTTCCTGGCCTGTCGGTTTAAGGCTGGGAAGGTGACAAATTGGTATTAGAGCTAGCAAGTAAAGATAATGTTGTTTGGGTAGAGTTACCCGACAGAGGTTGATGGCTGGGGACGTCACAGGTTGCATGACTCAAGATGTATGTGTGTTGGAGGGAAAGAGAACATGAAGAGGTTGACCAAATGGTTAAGGACAACCTAGAGGTGGTGGCAACACTGAAACAATGTGGATTATGGAAAATTTTACATTGTCCCCTTATGAGAGCTCAACCAATACCTTTGAATCATCTGGTAGAGTGTTGGAACCTAGATGAAAATGCCCTTATGATAGAAGGCCAATCACTAGCACCAACCACTGAAGACATTTACTTCTTAACCGGTCTCTCTAGGAGGGGTGAACCAGTAAACTTGGATACTTTCCCTCCTTGGCCATATAACATAGCCGACTATATTGATATGTATTGTGAGGCCAACATAGAGAAGGTGGGCTCTCAAGTGCCGATACAAAAGATCGAGAGTATGAGTTTGAGAGTGGTACTATACATGATTTAGTAGATGACAGGATCCGTTTCTCTACAACAGGACTCTCGAGCCCAGATGCATTGTGCATTTTAGTTTCTACAGCTAATTATATTTGATTGGAGCACCAACATGCTCAATTACATGAAAATTTAGCTGACAGAGTGCAAGTTGATACAAAGGAGAAACTTTGGATTCATGAAAGTACTATGTGCATTCTTCTTTGAAAGAGTGTCATACATGAGCCCAAGGGAGGGTGTGCTGGGACACATAGCCTCCTTTCCATCACTGTGTGGATGGGTCTCTTTGATGTTTTGTCACAGAGGAGGAGGGGTACATGAGTCATATGATGACAAGTTCTTCAACTAGTGGAAATTCCAGATTCCCGCCATTGAGGACTACCCATATGTGGGTATTAGCTTCTTGAGAGACCCGGACATGCCTATGCTCCCTAGTGTAGCACAGGGCGAGATAGGTGCGCATTAACATTTTTAATTTTTAACTTTTTAATTTTTCAATTTTATAATGCAAAAGAAAACATGTTTTTGGTAATGTCATAGTACTAAATTAAAACTTGGTATGTACAGATGTGGGACCAATGCGGCCAGTCGACTTCCCTCAGACTTGTCGCTGTCCTCAAGAGAAAATACAGCTAGGAGGAGCGCCAACAGAGACAGGGCCATCGTCAGTGGCGGATGAAAGAGTACTGAGGCAGGTAGAGAGAAACATGACAACCCTCACCCATAGCATGCCCATGACAGAGATCGAGGATCTGCCACCATCCATGTAGACTCATGTAGTGGGAGTACCCAGGGCATGGGTCTAGTTATTCCGGTGTCTGGAAAACTCCATAGTGTACTATACTAGGGACAATATGCCTAGATATTAGATTAGCATTGGACATTATGCGTGCCGAGGACACCCATTGTTGTATCTCCCATATGTATTGATGGCTTAAGCCCGACAATGTATATTTGACACTTTTGAGGCTTTATGGCCTACATTTTGTACTGTGACATCATTTTGGGACATATTATATATATACATATTTTTTTCTTATGGAGTAAATACATTTTGTACAATTATATTTACATGTGTGTATATTTGTGTGCTTTTATATTTATGTGTGTGAAAGATGCCAATCTAAAACATGATTTTCCAATGTATCAGTTAATTGATTAGAGTGTCTAGGAACATGAATATATGTAATATAATCAAAATAATGTTCCAAGAGGCATACCCTAAGGAATCGTCGGTGCAAGGTGGGATTGTGGACATGGTAGAATCCATTTAACTGCTACACTACCAGTTGAACATCTAAATGAACCCAGAGGTGAGAAATACCAAGTGACAAAGCATCACATAGAAATTCTATTACAACGCTATAGTCAGAAACATTATTGGTTGCTTCTCCCAGACAAACACCTCCAGAAGATGCCAACTGACCATTGGGCGTGAAGATCACCCAAGCTATGGAAGAAAACCTCCGAGTGTGTCCGCTAGTACTATCCTCAAACCCAACATAAACCTCAGACTCACTTGACATCTTCCACAATGCAGAGGCACAATAAACTATTCGTCCATAAAAAAAAAGATACTACAGATAAAATACATATACTATATACAAGAATTCACACTCAGGTGACCGACCTAAGTGTAATACTTCTTTAAGTAAATCTCATTTCTGGGCCTAGGAAACACATTGCCTTTAAAGTCAACTAACCCATAAGTGTCTTTTTCCAAAACGATTTTTATACTAAATGAATCGAGCCACATAGGTTTAAACTTTCCTTCCCCTAAGGGATCTTTATCTTTATCATAGACCAAAACAAGATCACCTTCGGAGAAGTACCTAAGGCGAACTGACTGATCATACTAACACTTGATGCGATGCTTGTGAGTCTCGTTATCCAAGGTTGCATCTTGACGCTGTTCATCAAGCCGCTCGAGAGAGAGGAGATGTTATTCAAGGGCATTTGTGTTAGGAAGTAGTTCCAATGCCAACTTAAGAAAAGGAATATGACACTTGATAGGAAAGATTGTCACCATCCCATAAACCAGTTGGAAAGGAGAGAATCCTGTGGCAGTCTTGACGAAAGTTCGATATACCCACAGTGCTGAGTACAACATCAAATGCCAATTCGACTTGGCCGAATTGATTGTCCATTGGAGAATGGTCTTAAGAGACTTGTTGATAGCCTCCACTTGACTATTCACTTGTGGATAATAGGGTGACGAATGTTATTTTTTAAACCCTAGCTTTGGTGTTCAATTTGTCATCATATTATTTTGGAAGTGATTGCCATGGTCAGTGACAATATCCTTTGGCATACTGAACCTAGAAATGATTTGGTTGAAAACCAAGAGTGCCTCCATTTCCCCATCGTTGCTAAATGTTGGCATGGATTCAATATACTTGGTGAAGCAGTCTATTGCCACAATTATATAATGATGCCCCCTAGAAGAAACCAAGTGGCATGTAGTGAAATCAATTCCCCACTTAGTGAAGGGACCAACCATAATAACATGAAAAATAGGAGTAGAGTGTGCCCATATCTTCCAAGAGAAGATATGACATAGATGACACTTCTTGAATGCTTCTATACAATCTTTGATTAACGAGGGATAGAAGTATCCAACACGAAGGATTTTATAAGCAATATCCATCCCTAAAAAGTGACTGCCACATGCTCTAGTGTGGCAATCATTAAGCATAAGCTCTACCTCCTCATGAGTCAGGAAACGACGAAGAATGCAGTCAATTCCTTGATGATAAAAAGTGTCATCGAGGATAAGATAACTTTGTGCTTGATGGAGTATCCATCGACGCTCATCATGAGAATAAGAAGGAGGAAACATCATAGTGTGAAGATACACAAGAATATCTCCATACGAAGGGTTAGAAGATGCAATAAGGAAGAGATCGCATTTGATCAATGACTCCTTGGGCATATATATGCTACTCTCAATCGGAAGTTCCGATATTAACTCTGCAAAAACCAAAGACTTCTTAGACTTAGCTGAAACAAAGTCCAAATCAAATTCCTGAAGAATAATGATCCAATGACTAATCTTCCCTCCAATGACCTGTCATGTCAAAACATACTGAAAAGGATTAATGAATTCCATGATATTGGTTTTGTGGAGTAGAATATAATGAGGAAACCTTTGGACAACATAGATAACTTCCAAAGACAACTTCTCAACATGAGTATAGGTGAGCTATGGTTCGACTAAGCCTCGACTAAGGTAGTATATAACGTGTTCTTAGAGCATGTCATCCTCTTGAACCAAGACCATACTGATGGTAGA
Source organism: Picea sitchensis (assembly GCA_010110895.2). NCBI lineage: Eukaryota > Viridiplantae > Streptophyta > Pinopsida > Pinales > Pinaceae > Picea > Picea sitchensis. The sequence goes on along the minus strand of SNQJ01S0079212.1, from coordinate 4,239 downwards.
CTCTATTGTAGCTAAATATAACAAGAAATCCTTTCCATAATCAGGAGGGATGAGCAGAGGGGCATACATCATGAAACTTTTCAATTCTTTGAAAGAGTGTTGAGATTATTCATCCCAAAAGAATGGGACCCCTTTCTTCAAAAGACACATGAACCCTTTAGTTATTTTGTCATAGTTGGAAATAAATCGCTGTAAGAAGTTAGCTTTTCCTTGGAGACTCTAAAGTTGTCGAACTGTGCACGGGGGAGGCAAGTGAACTATTGCCTCAGCCTTGAGAGGATCGATCATGATCCCTTTATTGGACATGATAAAGACCAATAAACATCCTGACGTAACACAAAAACTGCACTTGTTGGGATTCAAACGAATTCTATAGTAGTGACACCCCTAAAAGATAAGTTGAAGGTGAGCGGGATGATCTGACCTCTTGTGAGAACGTTACGCGAGAGAATCAAGATATGGCTCGACTATATGTTTGAGATCGTGAAAGGTGAACAACATAGCCTGCTGAAACATAGCTCCAACACTTTTAAGGCCAAAATGCATCTTATTATATGAAAAGGTACCCCAAGGACATATATAAGCAATCTTATGTTGATCCTTGGGTTTGATCTAAATTTGATTGTACCCTGAGAAACCGTCCATAAAGGAAAAGACTTCATAACCCACACATTCATCGATAATCTTATCAATGAACGGGGTAGGAAAGTTATATTTCAGGCATGCCTTGCTCAAATCATGAAAATCCATGCAAACTCAAATTGTACCTTTCTTTTTGTTGACACGAACATGATTTGACACCCATTTCGTTAATTGAATAGGGTAGATTAAACTAGCCTTGATCAATTTTTCTAACTCAACTTTAATAGCTGCTGCCTTTCGAGGGTAACTAAGTGAAGCTTCTGTCGAACCAGATTAGTGTCAGGATAAGTTTTAATTTCATGTTCAACGATACAAGGATCAATGCTTGACATTTCCTCATAAGACCAGTCGAAAACATTGTGAAATTCCTTAAATAATTCAGTATACTCTTTAATCTCCCCGGGGGAACAGTTCGCTCTGATGAAGATGTTTTTGACGATGCCAAGGGTCTTGGAGATATCAATTGGAATCATCGCAGCTATACTCACCATGTTTCCCTCAACATATACTCCATGCGTTGCCAAAGGATTAACAGGTCGAGCGACATCTCCATTCATGATCGCAGTAAACTCTCTTGCTTCCACTCTCCTAAGCTCGGGTAAAAGGTAAGATCTATGATGAAGATCATCCCAATGTCTGTCTAGATTAGCCATTGCCTCTAAAATCTCCTTGTCAGAGGGAAATACCAAGTCCAAAGGATCATGAGAGGTAAGAGACTCTTAAGCCCAAATAGGCTCTAGAACAAGATCTAGCTCTTGAGGGGGAGTTGGATTAGAGTTGGCCGAGGTTCGCTAAATAATGTTGTACACAACGTCAGTTGCAGATAGGGGCATCGCCATGCCAGGATTCCCTATCCCTTCCATCGAAGCTGACAAGAAAGGTAAATTCCACGGATTGTCGAAATAATTTGTTTGAAAGGAAGCTACTTGGAGAATCACAACCTTCGGTTGATTAGGGACAGTCGAAACAAACTTAACATCATTTGAAGGTGGTGGAAATTTGAAAGTGCCCATCAAATATGAAAACAATCCAACACCTAGGTTGATGGTACCTTGTTGTGGGTTATCGATCATCAGGACCATGGATGCCCTCGATGAAGGGTCAGGATGAAAGAAAGACAATTGATCAATGATTACTATCCTACCCTCATGAGGAAAGCATAAAACACAAAAAATGGAGGATACAACCATTTTCATTGCATAAGTCCAACTTCGACCCAACAAAAGGTTATAGTCGAGAGGTGCATCGACTACTTTGACCTCGACACACATAGTTTTTCCCTCCTGTTAGCATCAGAAGTCACCCTTGGATTGCTTGCAGGAGCAGAGCCCAACGCCCATCAGTTTTATGTCACGATAGTTTTGAATGGGTGATCGAACGGATAAAGACTCAAGAAGATACAACTTTAACTCAAGAAACTGGGCCTGGTATGTAGAAAGTAAGGGAGGTCTTGATCCAACTTCTGTCAGTAAATGATTAAAGGGTGGTAGAGGGAAGACTTGTGAGAAGGGCAAGCAAGACTGCCTCAGGCGACAGGCCTTCGAAAGCTTGAAGATCAAAAACTCGGAAGCCAAGATCCTCTTGGTCTAGAGCCTCAAGGAGATGAAGGGCGATTCGACTGGATCCTCCAATTCTGAGTCGTTCAGTGCTAAGAAAATCACAGTAACCGATTAGAAACAATGCAACTGTTACAGTGATCCGACCTACATCATCCTATAACAGCTACAACTCGACTGGATCCTCTAATTCTAAGTTGTTCTAACACAGTAAACAAAGAGATGGAAAAGAGGCTGACATCCATAAAGTAAGAAGTCTCCAATGCCTTATACATTAACTAGAGCGACCGACGCTTCATCAAAACTTTACAATCGGGAGCCCTTGCTGAACCATCCATACTTTACAAAATACAAAGACTGAGTTTATATACTCAGATAAATTCAGCTAACAGAGGCATGCCCAGTTTCCCAAGGCTTGGTGTCCCTTCAGTAAAAATCGTACTGATATCCTTCTTTAAACGCCACTTTAAATGTGCATGGCTCCTGTAAGGGGAGTAACTAAACCATTAAAAACTGAGGTAGCATGTGCAGACCTCCTCCAGCTAGTTGAGAACTTAGCATGACTTCTTTGGAAAAATGGGTACACAGGATCCCCTCGAGTAGATCGCTTCCCAGACCCTCCATAACTCACACTTAATGAATGAGGAGAGGTTTCAACCACCCCTTCTTGCCTTCATTTTCTCCAAGCGCAGACCAGGATCGAGGTCAGGCCCGATGGCAACTGGAGGTCATGATGGGCCTCTCTGTGATTGAAACCTGATGCCTTTGGCCCCTTTTGTGGAGCTCTTTCTTTCCCCAGTGACTACAGGCTGTGACCCTGTGTTTACTCTCAAAGGCACTTTTGGAGTTTGAAAATAGGAAGGGGATGATCCCTGCTTCTTGAAATTGCGATGATCGAAATGCCGAGATGGCTTAATCTGGTGCCACACATCGCTCTAGATCTGACGATTTTGAAATCTCCCGACGATGTTGTACCTTGAGCCTTGGAATCGCAATGGGAAAAACGATGAGGAGCCTAATTGTGTTCCAGGTGTCTCCTATGGGTGGATGGCTGAGATTGCCCCGTAATACTGCGGGCCCAAATTTGGGCACCTTTGGTGCTTTCAGAGTTCAGGGTTTCGAGACATAGGACAACAAGGAACCTTCACCCTTCAAATCCTCAAATGCTGAAATGCTGACGCAACTAGATCCTGCGCCACGTGTCTTCTGGATGGACGACTGCTATCTTTCCCTGCACATAATATGGGCGCTATCCATTGCGCTAACCTCGGTGCAACTTCGTTAACTGTGATTTCCTACTGATCGTCAATTTGCTTTTATAGATGAATCTGGGCCGTTGACAACGTAATTTCGCTCGCTCACTTGATTTTTAGCCTAAAATGGGGCTTTACGTGCTACGCTTGGGCGTTCTTTGTGCAACTTGTAGCTCTGGATGCTCTCGGGCCCATGACAAGAATTTTTGCTAACATTAGGCTCCATGGGGGATAGAGTCATCACTGTGATGCTCTAAGAACTCATTCTGCAGCTTCAATGCCTTGATGTTGGGCTATGGAGTCAGGCTCAAAAGATCTCGCTGCTGAAAATACAGGCCAAAAAATAAAAGAAACAAAATAAAGATACATACTCAAAGGAGCTTATTTATATACAATCCTAAACTAATAAAACAATTTACATGGGTCTAGGTGAAAGCAGACTTCCACCATAGCCAATCAAGTAACTTCCTGAAGGGAAGCTCTTTGTTTCTGTCGATGATCACCAGCAAATGGTGTAACCGTGACAACAGAATGGCTACACTCTTCAACTTCTCCTCACAGGGTGAAGTTTATATGGAATAGGATGGCTCCAAGGCATAAAGGACATGCCACTCCATGTACTCACTAACAGGATCATAGAATGAGTGGCAAACCCTGTGAAAAGGGTAGCAACAGGCCTGCTCTGCTCCACAGCTACTCCTACAGGGCTGAACTTCATGAGTCTGCATAGGTGAATGGGCGGGCTCTGGTTAGGAAGTCACCTGTTCCACTGGTTCTTTCTTCTCTTC
>SNQJ01S0079211.1:61313-89862 GCA_010110895.2 Picea sitchensis | reverse complement strand
TTTGTTTGCTGAAACACTACTTTTAATGAATTCCGCTTTGCTGAAACACTACTGAACTCTGTCATAGTTTATTGAATGAAATTCATAATTCTTTTTATTAGCAATCTTGTGTGATGATTTCATAAGGCTAGCCAGAGACTGGGTTAAGGGTTCCTGCTCAGACAGGAAGGAATCAGAACATCCTGTCCTCTGTAGATTTCATTTAATTCTACAAGCGTGCTAGCCAGAGATTGGGTTAAGGGTTCCTGCTCAGAAAGGAAGGAATCATAACATCTTGTTCTCTGTAGATTTCATTTACCTCTGTAATTGTGCTAGCCAAAGACTGGGTTAAGGGTTCCTGCTCAGACAAGAAGGGATCAGAACATCCTGTCCTCTGTAGATTTCATTTAATTCTGCAAGTGTGCTAGCCAGAGATTGGGTTAAGGGTTCCTTCTCAGAAAGGAAGGAATCAAAACATCCCGTTCTCTGTAGATTTCATTTACCTCTACAATTGTGCTAGCCAGATATTGGGTTAAGGATTCCTGCTCAGAAAGGAAGGAATCAGAACATACTGTTCTCTGTAGACTTCCATTATTTTTCACAAGTATTCTAATCAGAAATAGGGCTAAAAGTTCCTGCTTATAAAGGAAGGAATTAGATGGCCTTGTTCTCTGCTAGATAGAGTTAATTTTCTCTGCATTACTGTTTTCATGAAAGAGTGTTAATCAGAGTTAAAGTACTGAAGTCTCTGTTGAGATTAAGGGTCATGTTCTCTAGTTGCAGAATAGTTGTTCTTTCCTGTTGCAAGTGATATTTTAATGTAATCCAGGATTCTTTAGATTAATCTTTAAGATCTGCAATAGGGAAGTTGCTTTCCTGTGATTTAATTTAGAACTTCAGTTTATTCAAGCAAGTGTGATTAGTATAAGTTTCTTTACTACAACTCTAAATCACTTTTGGAATTGAGCATATATAGTGCGTGGTTATCTTTGAAATAAAAATACTTCCCTGGGTTGATAATTTATGTATCACTTGATTGTTTGAATCAATTAAGCAATTATAGTGACCAACAATATGAAAATTGAAACAAACGAAATCATGGTCACTTAATCGAACGGTGACATGGGTATATGCAAAAAACTTTTTATTACCAATTCAGAGCAGACAGGATAATTTGAAACCAACGAAATCATTTTTGAATCAATCTCAATTCAAAACAGATTATAACCGATCAAGCAAATCTTTCATATTCAATACAAACGCAATAGTTTATGTCGACTCAGAACTTAACAAAATCGTTTTTAAATCCAAAACTAACAGAGTTGTTTTTTCGAATCAACAGATTACATTGTATTTATTAAACCAATCTTTGATATTAATGCATTACATACATAAAAGACTATGCTAATTCAAACATAAAGAATCGTTTCAAAATTAAACCAAATAGAACCAAATCGAGCTAACTTAGAGCCGACACAATCCAAGAACAACAAAATCATATTAATCAAATCATAGCTACATTGGATTTTAACAAAACGAATCGATGCAACAAAATAGTTTGTGCCAATTCTAAACGAAATCTTTCGTGCTAATTCAAATACAAAACGAAATAATTTCTGGTAATTCGAAGAAAACATAATTGTTTTTAATCTATTTAAACAAACATGACTAATTAAAAGAAAAACTAATTCAAATAAACTCATAAAAAAAAATTGATGTAGAAATACATACCTGGGCAGTAGGAAAATGATTTGATTAGGATAACTTTGAATTGACAAAGGCCGTTGTTGCCTCAACATTCCTGAAGACAATTGAACCGATGGTCTTTTGCTTCTTCTCGTTGGCTTGTAGCCTATCGTTCTCCTTTGAAAACACAGTAACTCGTTCCTCTAATGATTTAATCTTAGATTGCAACATGGGAACATATGTGTAATAACATTCAAGCCAAGAATTGCATTGAGTGCAAGGTGGTTGATTTGGCCTTGGCATTACAGGTGAGGGTTCGTTCAAGTTACCAGGGGTTTCACTGTGAAGCTTAATCCCCGGGAAGTTGGGGTCGTTCTTGAGGCATAGAGGTAAGTTGGAAACATAGTCATAGGGTTCCATAGAGCAGAGGCCATGAGAGTAAGGGTATTCCGCGGCTAGGAAACATTCAATATCAGATTCTGAAAACTCGCTCAAAACGATAGGCTTTTGGTCTACGTTTTGCTTGGGCTTGTTCCAAGCACATCTCGATATCCATCGTGCATTTTTCTTTCCCTTACTGTTGACACCAGTATCACCTTTTCCTTTCCTTTACTGTTGACACCAGTATCACCTTTTCCTTTCTTCCTTACAGGCCTCTTGATGGCCTTAGTATTGTTTTTAGTACATGGGTCAGTCATGGTATCAGGTAGCTCGATGTTGGGACAGTTTGAGGGTTTGATAGGGGGTAGAAGGGTAGGAGATGGCATGGTAGGTAGAACCAGGGTTTCAACGACCACAACCTTGTATACCTGGACACACTCGGGAGTGGAAAATCCATTCCTTGATAGGAAGGCTTGACAATAGTCACCACTAAGGCTCAAATGATGAACAATAATGAGTTTGATCAAGCAGTGATGAAAAAGGCTGCTATCATCCTTCTCACACTTAAATCGTTTGGACGTATTGTACATACTGCATAGGAGATAGTGCGGCATGTTCAGGGGGTAGTCTATAAAATTCATCAATAACCGAAGATGATACAGAAATACCAAACCATAACGACCTTCGCAAGTCACAAACTGCTTAACAATTGCCAATAGGTCATGCCACCTGGGTTTGAGGGCAGTGACAGGCATACCTCTATCACAACTAACAATCTTTCTCGATGTGAATAGGAGAATCCATGGCACATCGTCCACTTTGGAGTTCTTAAACCATCTCCGCCCTTTAGTTGGTAAGCCTGTAGCCGAGCTGAGGAATTCCTTATTTAGTTCAAGTTGTATGTCCCTGACATTAGCCCTGCATCCGTCGAAGGTGAGGGAAAACTGTTGGGCTACCGCAAGGTTGAAACCCTCAAATCTTTGGATAAAAAACAACCAGCCACTATTTTCCAAATCCTCACGAGCATTGTCGAATAGCATGAGTGTTTGGCTGCCATTAGGTTCTATGCGCACCACAGGTGCCATAGGTGTTGTTGGGTATTCTACCCTACGGACTAATAATCTAGGGCTCTAAACTTATACGCAGAAAATGACCCTTAAGACTTAACTTTTGACCTTCTACCCGAATCTGAAACCCCTTTCTTCACATGCATACAAGAGAAGAATAAACCAACCTTTTTCCGGACGGCTGAAGTAGATCCTCCGTTGGTGATGCCGTCCTCCGTTAGTTTCTTGTCCTTTTCTCGCTGCTAGCTACTCCTTCCACAAATCTTCTTGCAATCAAACAATACTATACATGCATGCCTCTTGATCTATTCTAGGGTTAGAGATAACAACATAATCAAATATCTTAGATGAGACTCATGTATCGGGGCCGGGAAAAGTATCTTTTTCATTAACTTCAATATAAATCAACTACAATGATTTATGAGGCGATCCTTAGTTCCATGATTGATCACAGGCTCTTCCCTCTTCTCTTGTCCTCAGCTATGCTTTGCTTCTTGAGTTTTTCCCTAAAGCTTGAGGCAAAGCTAAAGGGTTAGGACAAAAGCGGCTTGTAGCAATTTGTCAGAGTTCCTTTACTATATTTTCCTCCTTGTATTAGTACCCCTACCCTCCTTTTATGAGCTGGAAGAGCTAGGGTTTAGTCGAACTCTCCGCCATGCACGGAGTTCGGTCTTGACAAAAGCCGTCTGTGAGGAAACTTTCCTGATTTTTGCATTGTTAGGTACTGTGAATTTGTTTTAGGCTAGCCAGCGGATACCAGCGTGCGATAAGAGGACAACAAGCGGTCTTACGTGATGAGAAGTTAGAGTAGCGGGTTGCTTGTTACAAGTGGTTTTGAGAATTACTTTCGGCGTAACTGGCTAGGAAAGAGGCATGAGTTGTGGCGATACGAGTAAACACAATATGAAAAGTGCATTTTTAGGGTTATAACAATGAGGAGAGAGACACCACCCGATGGCCGGGGTAAAGGGGTCAAGGGTTTTGGGCCGAGGGTATATCTTTGGGGATGGCTTCGAGGGATTTCCCTAAAATAGCGAGAGAATGTCAAGAGATAGAAGCTGAGACATTAATGCCCTATAGTGTGCAAGGGTGGAGCGAAATCAACCCATGCAAAACAGTCATATCATCAGAATATCATCGAGTGTCATAAAATGAAATCATAATAACAACAAAAAAATGCCAAATGAGTAAAGGTTTTGGTGTCTAATAACGCCGCTGTGTGACAATAATTGAATTGGAAATGCAATGAAAACACATAGACAAGAGTAACCATAATAATCGAGTGACAATTTTAATGAGATTGACGTGACTTCGAAATCAAAATTTTCAAGCTTGCAGTCATGAAAACAAAGGCGGATGTTGCAAATGTGCAAAATGGCCAGGTGTTTATTCAAAAAAGTGCGGAAGAATCAAGGGTTCAAACACTTGTATAGGCGACTTATAAGAGAAAGGATGCAAAAATCTTGAAATGGCACCAACAATGGTGACACACTATTAGAAGCAGTTATCTCTGCTATAAGAACAAATCCAGATTATGATAGTGAGAATAATTCTAACTCAAAACAACGGAAAATTGTTTAAACATCGCCAATAGTAAATATTCCAGTGGTGCTTAAAGGATGAAAAGCCCGATAATAGTCTTAAGACAAGCGAACCACAATATTAAAGATAAAATCACCAATACTATTGGCCAGACCCTTGTTTCCAACCGGTTCATAGCCTCTTGAGGTTTCCATTTAAACCACTCGGATGTCTTTATCCTACCAAGAAGTTCTAGATCGAATAAAGGACATTTAAGGTCAAGATATTTCATACTTATGAATTTTCATATGCCCGACATTGCTTTGTACTTAGCGAATGTTTAGTACTAGCAGAGTTGTCTTAGCGTCATGCATGCATTTACATTCAGTGATTGTTTTCAGCATCTTGGCGGGTTTACAAGCACTTTCCCACAACTCTTTTATGATTTAATTTTAAAGATATAATTGAAGCGGAGGTGATGCTGAAAATGCGACATTTTAAACATGTTTCTGAGACCAACAAAAAATTTAAGAACTATCTTCATTAAGATCTAGAGATGGTTTATTTATAGAACCAACCTTCTAAAACAGGGAAACATCTTCACGAGTTATTCCATAAAGGAGCAGCACATTAAAAGATAATGGATGATACGTGACAAGAAGCTTCACTCACGGATTGAAATCGGTTAACTTCTTTCAAACAACATTCTTTTCAACACAGATGTAAATTTAGAAGTATACAACTGATGTTCATACAATTTTCCTTGATCATTTGATGAAAAGGGTACTACCGTTTTTCTTTAATGCGAGCAGTTCGGCATGCGAATATGTGTATTTCCAAAATAAAGCGATAAGTACAAAGGAAATCAAAACCAAAAGCAGGTAAAAGAAAGAAAACAAAAAGAAAAATATTTACGCAGTATACAAGGGTTGTCATCAAATTGAAAATATCTTTTCGAGGAGCTTGGCCATTCCACTTGGGATAGATTAGTTGTCCTCTAGATTACGTAATCGAAAGAGTTGGGACAATTTTTTGACCAATTAAAAGCGGTCCAAGCCATAAGTTGCATGAAGCTTGGTATGTTCTCCCTTTCCCTCATGTGGTTTGTCCCATTTCAATACAAGGTCATCTACTTCAAAGTTCCACATCAGTAGAGTTAGAATCAAACTAGATTTTGACCAGCGGTTGATGTTGATCTAACTACGTTTAACCCGAGCTCTTACCTCTTCTAGTTTCATTAAAGCGTTAACTCGATTCTCCAAAGGGGGACAACCCTCTCCCTGTACTTTCTACGATAACTGCAGATATGGAAGAATGACATGTGGTGGAATAATAGCTTCACTGCCGTAAACAAGAAAGAAAGATGAGTTACCCACAACAATTTTAGGATTTACTCTATCAACCCAAATTGCATTTAACAACACATTATGCCAGTTCTTGTGATTTTCAACCATTGTTCTCTTGATGATTTTAATCATATTCTTATTAGTTGATTACATGATGTCCATTGCCGAGGTAATAGATGGAAAAGAACACTTCTAATTCCTTTGCTTTTCTAAGAGAATTAGGCTCATCTCCAACGGAAGAAAAATAGAAGCATCATCGAATAAATACTAAAAGAAAAGCAGGTCCCGGGAATACCAAAATGGGTAATAATGTTGAATTTAGAAATAAATTACTGTTGGTAATTCCTGAGTTCTTATCGGCGGCCGGTATTCGGTGAAAATAATCATGGTTATGATAAACTTATCTTTCTTTGTGAGATGAGATTGATTGGACCCTATAATATCAAGGTATTGCGAAAGAACTCACGAGACTGTTTTGCAAAGGAAAATTTGGTTTAGCTAACTAACGTCTTTTGAAAAATAATACTTAGACACAAGGCATGGAAGTCTCTCTAAAAGGGTATGGGCCGGTAATAAATGGCTCTCAAGACTTTATGGAGCAAGTGATGTCACCACCAAAATGCCCACCAACCTCTCTTGCATGCAATTCTAGTAAGACTTTTTTATGCTTCGTCTTTCTCAAGACGGTGCATTAGTACTCCATCAAAATTTTTGTGAAGCAGGATACCATTAATCAAATGAAAGGAGGTAGATTTGCAATCTTAACACTCTTCTCTTAGTGGGATCCGGTGGCGGGGGCTGTATGTTCAAGACTTATAATTTTGCTTATGTCGTCATACCAGGGACTAGTAGGGTTTTGTGCACAATAGATTAAATTTTGGTTTGTGTTGTCCTGGGTTTGATATATCATTTTCTTCTTGCTATCTTGATTCCAAATCAACAGCTTAGCTTACATAACCCTTGACCTCTCACTATTTGAGATGGGGTGATTTCTGCTGTCATACTCTTGTAGGGAAGTGACCCAGTTCACTCTCTTTTCACCTAACATGTTTTGCACTAACAGATTCCTGACATTCGGGTAAGGGACAATAATTTTTTTCCTAGATTTCAAAAATAAGATCGAAAGTGCTGACTGCTTTACCACAAAACCTCACGTGAAGCTTGATGATCTACTATTAGGTAATTAAGTTCCATAACTTTGACAGATCTCATAAAAGGCAATGGAAGGTACTTAATTGTTTTGACGTTCTTTTTGAGTTAAGGACAACAACGTAGGAAGCGGTGAAACAAAAGTGGCAGCAGAAGCGTGAAGTCTACGAAAGTGGTCGGGGAGCTCATGAGAGAAAGGGAGAAACGTCTATTATGGCCTTTTTATTGAATTGAATCCCGGTTTCTAGGGGTCCTCAATGATATTGTGCATCGTTCTTAATTAAATTCTTTAAAGGTCTAACCATTTTGGACGGGGATGAATCTCACACACGACAAAAGAAGTTCTCAGCTAAGAAAGACTGCATAGATTTTTTTTGATGAGGGAGGGGGAAGTTTTTAAATGACTTGGTTCCTTTCAGGGTCCATAATCATCCCTTTGCTTGACCTGATGAATCTAGTAGTTTACCTTGTTCTACTATGAAGATAGATTTTTTGGATTTAAAATGTAAGTATTTACGACATCGGTAAATTTCTTTAAATGAGCTAGATGATGGTTTTTGTTTTTTGGAAAATTAAATAGCATCATCTAAGTAAACTAGCGAGATTGATTGATTAAACACCGAAAAGTGATGTCCATGCGGCTCTCCCGGAAAAGTGCTTGCCGGCATTAATTGAGATCCAAAGGGCATTTTCACGTAATGGCGTAGTGTGCAATTTATGAACTAGCTGAGAGGGGGTGAATCGGTTAGTGTAGATTTTTAACCATTTACTCTCATTTTTCCCTTTGAATCATTAATCTTAGTAATGATGTGAGTCTTTATTGTGAAATTCATAGTTATAAACATAAAGCGAGATAGTATAGCGAACAACACCACGGCATTCATTCACAAACACGAGACACAGATTTTTCAAGAAACCCAACGGGAAAAACCTCGTCGCTGTAAGATGTTGAAAGCTTCAACCGTTACATCTCATCTTTTATGAGCACCAACTCATAGAGGCTACAACCTCGATTGCCGGTACCGTTGGTAGAGCACCAACTCCCACAGTCGGCGCAGGTGGAAGCTGAACTTCCTTTTACTTCCAGCACCAGGCCCGAATGAGCGCAACCTTCAGATTCTACAAGCACCCACTTGCGGAACTCACGTCTCCCTAGCACCACCACCACCCTAGTTTACCAAAATACATATTGCTTAAAATCAACTTGTTCATTCTGATAAAGCTTGCTTACCATTTCTGATCTTCTCACGTATTCTTCCTTTGTTCTGATGTTTTGCTCGCCTCCTTTGTCCCTCTGCTGGCCCATTCTCTGACCTCTTCTCACATCATGCAGATTCTCCTCCTTTTCTCACATTCATAGCGCTCACTCTTTCCACATCAACAACAACAATTCATCCTACACATTCGAGCGCATTTTATAGATTCACCACATGGAGAGGTTTTCAATACGTTTCTCCACTCCAGCTGCGGTTCCTTTCTTTCTTTCTTTTTTACGCTTTTTTTACGCATGCCGGCATTCTCCTTGATTTTCTGGGCCCGACTCTTTGCATGCCTCTTACGTGCATTCCACATCGGCTACAATCTTGTGTTCCATCTTGTCTTCTTGCGGTCTAATTTTAAGACTGAGATCTTTACGCTTTTCTCAACTCCAACTGCAGGTTTCCTTTCTTTCATTCTTTCTTACGCTTTTCGCGTATGGCATTCTCCGATTTTCTGAGGCGGTTCTTTGCCTCCTCATGCCTTATCGTTACCTTGTGTTCCAACATCTACGTTTCGATTAGGTGTTCCGGCATCACGTGTTCGAGCGATGGGTGTTTCGGTACTGTTCGGCGATAGGTGTTCGGCGATGCGTGTTCCGGTATTCGATTAGCGGGTGTTCCGGCATTACCGTGTTCGGCCGGTCATGTTCCGGCGTGCGTGTTCGGCGGTCATGTTCGGTATTCGTGCCCCGGCACTGTGTTCAGCGATGCGTGTTCGGCATTCATGTTTCAGCGCACGTGTTCCGGCGATGATGTTCCGGCGATTAAGTGTTCGGCATTAGGTGTTCCGGTGATTAAGTGTTCCGGCGTGTTTTCCAGCCGATTGGTGTTCCGGCGATTCGTGTTCGATGATGCGTGTTCGGCGGTCGTGTTCCGGCGTTCTTGATAGTGTTGACGCATCCTTATTTTGCTTCGCCAACCGGTGCCATCAATGACAACCTTAACCATCTGCGTCAGTCTTCTGGTATAGCCATATCTCCAACAATATCCTTTGGCATTGATGGCAATATATATGGCAATGTCTTTCATTTCTCCCCTTTGACATCGAGGGAAAAGAGGGTTAAAGTGTTCTCCTCAGGCTCCCCCTGATTTTGTGCACTCAACGGTAATACGCACGGGAAGATATTAGCTTTGATATCTATGTATGTTGGCTTGCTGCCATGTTACCTTGTTGTTAACCAGGCTTCTTGTGAAAGATCCTTTGGACTTTGTGCTCCTCTAATCAATCATCTATGTTCAGAGAAAAACTCTTTGCATCTGAAATCTTCTAGCGCCGTTATTTCTACTGTACATTTTCAGTTTTGTGCATGTCAAAATATTTAGAGCTATGCTCCCCTATCAAGATAACCCCAAGAAACCAGTCATGAGGATCCAATCTGAAATTATCTCAAAATCATTTCTGCTCTCTCTATGTTAGCTAAGAGGATGATGCTGCCGTTTTGTCTTTCTACTGCGGCAACCTATGCGGACATCTATTAATTTTGCTCAAAGCTGATTCAATATTCAATATGTTATTCAATCTTGGTATAAAGACCAAAATGTCTCTTCAGGTGATCTGTTAATCACATGCTCCCCATGACAAAGTGCGTAGAGGTTAGTTAGATAAGGGTAAGACACCCATCTTTTTGTCTGAGGTATTCAAACTATGACTTGGGTAATGGTTTGAAGTAGCGTATATCAGCAATGCTGCTCCATGGAGAGGAATGTCGCACCCGTACCGCGGTAATGACGATCTTTGAAATGATGCCAGTGTATGCTTTGTCTTGGAATGAAGAGCTGGATTCTTCGAAACACTAATGGTACTATTATTATCACAGTGAAGAGGGATGAGTTCTTCATATGTTACCTTCAAGTCCGCGAGAGCTTGTATCATCCATATTAACTAAGTACAACATGCGGTAATTTGTCGATGCAGCACGTGGTAGATAAAGCTATAGAACTTTGCTTTTGCTTAACCATGCAACTAACCGGAAGGTCTCCCAAGAAGAATGCACCTCACTAGTGCTCTCTCATCACACAATTTGCCCAATCACAGATGCGAATATATGCCATCAGGTGAAAGTTTTGATTTCTTGGGTTCCATAAACCATAAGACAGAGTGTTTTTCAGATATTTGAAAATTCTTTGACAGCTACTAAGTGACTGTTTAGAGGCTGACTTGAAATCTTCGACCATCCCAACTTGGCATGCATTATGTATGGTCTTGTTATAGTGATGTATAGAAAGCTTCCTATCATAGATATGTACAGCCTTTGATCCGCCAAGGTGAAGCATCATCTTTGCTCAATTTACAAACTGTGACCATGGGTGTGTTGACTCCGCAGACATCTTCCTTTTGAAACCTCTTCAGCATCTCTTTAAATACTTCTCTTGGGAGAGAAATAAACCTTCGAGCGTAATTTGAGACCGAGGAAGTAATGATCTCAAACATGACACCTCAAATTCAAATTTCGGTGCATTAACCAAACCATTGAAACGGAGGTGATTAGTATGATAAAGTAATATCATCAGCATAAATAGCACAACCCAGGTAAAATCCAGCGCAACCCAGTTTGTTAGCCTGGAGAATTGCTATCTGCCCGAATCTTTCTTGAAGCCTTTTATTAGTATTAGATGTTGTCTGATCTCCCATACGGGCTCTTGGTACTTGCTTCAATACAATGCCTTTTCATCTTAGGACATGGTCGGGTTTATCACGTGAGGAAAACCTTGGTTGATTCCATATACACTTCCTCTTCTAAATTCCCATTCGAAATGTTGACTTGACATCCATCACGGTTATACTTTGGATCATTTGTGACATGCATAAGGCTAAAAACATTCTTATAACCTCCATTCTGCCACTTTGGAACAAACGTTCATCAAAGTCTTGTCCTTCAATCGGAGCATATCCCTTGCAGACTAATCTTGCCTTATTTCTCACAGTCGACCTTGTTCATTTAACTTATTCTTAAAGAGCCATTTTGATCCTATCACATTATTGTTTGAAGGTCTAGGCACAAGATCCCGGGTGTTGTTCTTTTCAATCTGGTCCAACTCCTCATTCATGTGGGCGCTATCCGGTCTTTGTCTTCACATGCTTCATTAAAACTTTTGGTTCAATTTTAGATAAGAATGCCACATGTGACTTTTCAGACTGTGTCAAAATTTTCCTTCTAGTCGAACCCCTTTGTTTTCATCACCAATGATTTGGGCTGGGATGATTCTTTCTAAGCATCGGAAGACAGTGGAAGAGGCGCTCTTGGTGGTTTGTTGGGAATCTCCTTCTTCATCCTAAACCGATTCTTCCTCTGTGACCCTTGGTCACGTTCTTCATCATCATCAAAACTGGATTCTTCATCGTCTCTGTGAGTGGTGTTTCCATGACATTCTTCATCTATACTTTAACATCTATGCTATCAACCATTCTATGTAGTCTCTTGTTATAGTATCTGTAGCCTTTGCTATTTGCGGCATATCCAAGAAAAATTCTTCATCAGCCACGTCATCATACTTACCCAGTTCTCATCATTATTCTTGATGTAACATTTGCTTCAAAGACGAAGTGATTAATAGTGGCGGGTCTTTAATACATGTGTCCTGGAGTCTTATCCTTTATTTGGTCTCCAAATGGCTGCTTTATTAAGAATGTGCAATTTGTATGAATTTCTTCTGAGAATCTTTGAAAATATCCTTTTCCTTCATCATTAACCTTGCCATTTCCTGCACTGTTCTATTAAATGTTTCCCGTCCTCCATTCTGGCGGGCGTTCTTACGGAGGCAATTGTATTCTTTTACGATGCCATGCTCATCCTGCTGAAATCTTTGAATTGTAGTGAACTTTCTTCCTCCTCTATCGGTCGATGGCTTTTATTCTCCTTCAGTCTGATTTTCGATCGATGCTTTGAAGTGTTTAGCGGTGGCAAGCTTGATTTCTCTGAGAGCATAGCCATATCAATACGGAATAATCATCCAATAACCAACATAGAAATAAGTTTTCTTTGCTGTACCTTCCTTTCTTGATGGTCCACATAGATGCATATGTACTAACTGAAGGGTTTTGTTTGAAGATGGAAAACTTTTTTTTTTAAACTGAGTTCTGGTCAGTTTTAAATCAAAAAGTTTTCCATTTGGCATGGTTTACACACAATATCATGTGGTTTGATATTCACGAAATCTTTCTGCTTCTCTGTTTCTGAGTTTATTAGATGATCAAAGTGTAAGTGTCCGGTTCTTCTATGCCACAGCCGACTTTCATTATATTTACTTAGATGACATTCTTCTCTTCCTTCCTTTAGAATGTAAACATTATTTTCTGTTCTCACTATCGCTTTGTAGTTTTCTGAGGAGACCTCTTTAGCCTACGGTCTTTACGCGATAAGCAGGCTTCACATCCTTTATCACACACATCTAGCTTACACTAAGAAGGTTGTGCTTTAACGATCTACAATAACATTCTGAAGCTTTTCCTTTCCATTGCTCGAGACTAACCATTCTGTTCTCGACCTTTCACGGTGCATTGTTTCCAAAGGATTTTTGCTTTTCCGACTTCCCTTGACGAGGGGTAATAAACTTCTCCTTATCTCTCGTCATATGCTTTGAACATCCTTTATCACACATCTGTCTTACACTGAGAAGGTTGTGTTATTTGTAGATGGGTTACAATGAGACTTTTCTTTCTTTCTCCGTGCATTTTGTTCAGCTGTATATTTAGTTTTTTGATTCTGCCTTGTAGTGCTTTAAATTTCACTCTGTAGCTACATGTCCAATATTAGAGCAGTTGTAGCATTTTGGTTCGTGTATAAAGGAGTCAAATGGATTAACATTACGTGTTGTACCCTTCTTTTACCTATTCGTAAAATGATGCGATCCCTTTTAATGATGATCTGTTTGTGTGCCATCGAGCGTGAATGTTTCTGAGATTATAAAGACATTTTGCAGCTTTGTGCCCAAAGTTATAACAGCAAAAAACAATAACCATTGAAAAATTAGCATGCCTGACTTTTGGTTGATTCCTAGGAAGATAACACGTTGACTCTTGGTCCTCATGTTTACGGCAATTAGTGCGCATTGAACTCTGTTATTTGACCTCTTTTGGACATCTGGCTGTATGAGTTTATTGTTTGAACCAACCTTAGCTTTCTCTTTCTTATTACTTGAGGCTGTTTTGTTGGAAAATGGGCATGCCCAATATTTTCTATCTTAGAACCTTCCAAGCGCTGGCGATTTGAAACTTAAATCACGACTGGTGTTCCCGACATTCTTTAACTTCTTCTTTGCTTGCATCTTCTTCATATCCTAAGACCATATTTATTACATTGGAGGTCTGTCTTTTTCAAGAATATTATTTTAGCTCCTTTGAAGCTTTGATACTAGAAATATTCGTTCTGCCAAGCTTGATGTTTTTCTAGCTCCTTTATGAGTTACAACTTCTTCTTCTTCTAGTTGTTCACATAATGGATCTACTTTATTCTTGTTGTTTTAGGACTTCTTCAACTTTCTTAGCCTCTTCAAGTTCTAGCTTCAAAAGGGGAATAATCTATTGTATTTGTTTCATATTGGATTAATAATTGTTTTTCTTTCTCTTCTTTTATTCTCGGAGTCTATTTATTTCTTCACACATCAACTCACCTTCCATATCCATTTCGGCATCCATATCATTCTCTGAACAATTCGTTTCAAGTTCTTCTACTTTCAATGACCATAAGAATGAAGTCATCTTCTTGATCTTCATGGGAGGATTCACTATCGAGGTTTCTGTAGAATCATCGTGTTACACACAGATTTTTCTTTTATTCTTATACTTATTTTCTTTATTATGTTTCCTCCAGCGGAAATCTTTCTTCAATGTTGAGGATTACGTTCTTTTCCTTCTCAGGACATTTAGCAATGCCCCCGCAGTTGAAACACTTAAAAGGTAGTTTCCATTGTACTTCCCTGATCAAGTTTTTAACCTTCTTACAAACCTTGCCTCGATTTCATCCGATTCGGACTCAATACTCCTTTTTCGCTTTGAATGAGGCTTCCCTAGATGAGTTTGATCTATGCTAATCCTCATCTCATAAGCAGTTAAAGGTTCTAACAATGATCAAGAGATAATGTCTTGAGTTCACTCATCTCCTCTATTGCCGAGACTTTTAGGATTGAATCTTTTAGTCAAGAGATCTCAAAATTTTACGGACAAAGTAGGTCGTCAATTGTTTCCTAAACCCCTCATGGCATTCACAATTTCTGCATCAACTCAAGAACTTACTTATGTTTCATCTTCATTCATTCTCAACTCTTCAAATCTCTCAGTCTATGAGTTTGTAGCTTAACGTAACCTCATTCCCTTCATAGTTGTTAATGAGTTTTCCCACATTTCTTTAGCGGTTGAAGATTCATTACTTTCTAGAGTCGATTATTGGAATATTGAGAATAGCATTCTGGCTTTGCGTGGGTGAATTCTAATTTTCATCTTTAGATAGAAACCTGATTGGTTTGTATATCCTGTTTCTACTTCCCAAACATCTGCTCCAAGAGACATTAAATATGTTCCTCATCCTTACCTTCGAAGGCAAAATTTGTGCCATTAAAAATGCGTGCCTTGTTGGTTGAACCACCATCACTAGTCATGATTTCACTGCAGAATCTTTGTAAATGCAGACACAGCACCATTAGTGTTACCGTTATGTGAACTAGCGGAGGGGGTAGATGGTTAATTGAATTATTAACCATTTACTCATTTTACTTTTAATCATTAATTTTAGTGGCATTGAGTCTTTACTATGAAATTCAGAGTTATAAACACAAAGCCGGAGATGGTATAGCGAACAACAATCACACACAACATTCATTCACAAGCGAGACAGTTTCAAGAGAGGGAAAAACCTCCTCTTCTTAAGATGTTGAAAAAGCTTCAACTTAGATTTTTATCTCATCTTTATGAGCACCAACTCATAGAGGCTACAATCTCTGATTACCAGCACCAACTGACTGAGAGCACCAACTCCCAAAGAATCGAAGGCACCCGGGTGGAAGCACCGACTTCCTTTTATGAGCATAAGCGAATGAAGGCGCAACCTTGATTCTGGGGAACCCACTTAGAGAACCTGCGTCTCCTAGCACCACCCTACCGCCCCTGGTTTACCAAAATACATGTGCTTAAATCAACTTGTTCATTACGATATAGCTTGCTTACCCTTCTGCTGATCTACTCTGCATTATTCACCATCTCTGATCTACTGCTCTGCTTCACAGTCCTCTATGACCCGTTCGGCCTCTTCTCGTCGGGCCAGTTCACCTCCTTTTCTCCACATCCATAGTACTCTTTCTCACATCAACAATAACAATTCATCGTTCGACGCATTTTATAGATTCACCACATCGCGAGAGGGTTTCAATGCGTTTCTCCACTCCAACTGCCGGTTCCCTTTCTTTCTTTCTTTTCGCGCATGCCGACATTCTCCTTGATTTTCTAGGCCCGACTCTTTGCATGCCTGCGCGTACCGCATCCTTCCTTGTGTTCCTCCTGTCTTGACTGCTAGTCTAATTTTAGACTAAAGTCTTTCTTCTCAACTCCAACTGTAGTTTCCTTTCTTTCATTCTTTCTTGCTTTTCGTATGACATTCTCCACGATTTTCGAGGCGGTTCTTTGCCTCCTCATGCCTTATCGTGCAACGTGTTCCAACAATCGTTTTCATTAGGTGTTCCGGCATGCATTGTTCGGTATTCATGTTTCAACGCACGTATTTCGGCATTAGATGTTTCAGTCGTGTTTCGACATTCATGTTCCAGCAGGTAATTATTTCGACGTTAGGTGTTCGGCCGATCGATGTTCGGTATTAGTGTTCCAACGGTCGTGTTCGGCGATGCGTGTTTCCTTTTTGTGTTCGACATTAGAGTGTTCCGAGCGTGCGTGTTCCGGCCACGTGTTCCGGCGATGAGTGTTCCGGCGATTGTGTTCCGGCATTCGTGTTCAGGCGATTCGTTTCCGGCATTAAGTGTTCCGGCGGTCGTGTTCCGACGTGCGTGTTCGGCATTAGTGTTCCGGCTGATGCGATTTCGGCATTCTTCGCGTGTTGACATCATGGCCTTTAGCAACGATTATGCATCAATGACGTAACCATCTGCGATGATCTTACATTTATAGCCATATCTCCAACAATCTCCCCTGGCATTGATGGCGCTGGCAATGGCAATAATAATATGTCGCTCATTTCCTTTGACATCAGGGAAAAGGGTTAACTGTTCTCCTCAGGCTCCCCATGACTTTGTGCACTCAACAGTAATACCCGGGAAAGATATTAGCTTTGATATCTATGTATGTTAGCTTACTGCCATTTTACCATGTTCATTAGCCGAGGCTTATTGTGAAAATATCCTTTGGACCTATGCTCCTCTAATCAATCATCTATGTTCAGAGAAAAACTCTTTGCATCTGCAATCTTCTTCGTTCTGTTGTACATATTCAGGTTTGTGCATGTCAAAAATATTTAGAGCTATGCTCCCCTATCAAGATATTAACCCAAGAGCAGTCATGAGGATTCAATCTGAAATTATCTCAAAATCATTTGTTACTCTCTCTATATGTTAGCTAGAAGGATGATGCCGCGTTTGTCTTCCACTTAAAATAGCCTATATCACGGACATCTAATTTTGCTTAAGCCCGATTCAATATATTCAATATATTCAATAAGTATAAAGACCAAATGTCTCTTCAGGCGATCTATCCAGCACACGCTCCCCCTGACAAAATACAGAGGTTAGTTAGAGAAAGGTAGGACACCCATCTTCTGTATGAGGTATTCAAATTGTGCCTTGGTAATGGTTTGGTAAATATATATCAGCAATCTGTTCTGTGGAGGGAATGTACTGCAATTTTACCACTTTGTTGGCAACCTTATCTTTTAAGAAATGATACTTCGGAGGTGTATGCTTTGTCTTGGAATGAAGAGCTGGTTAAGAGCACTAATGGTACTAGTATTATTACACCCGATTGAAGAGGGATGAGTTCTTCATATGTTACCTTCAAGTCCAAAAGAGCTTGTATCATCCATATTAACTAAGTACAACATGCAGCAGCTTCAACATATTCTGCTTCTGTGGTAAACAAAGCTATAGAACTTTGCTTTTGCTTAACCATGCAACTAACGGAATTTTGAAGAATGCTCCTCCGCTAGTGCTCTTTCTCTCATCACACAATTTGCCCAATCTGTGATGAATGTGCTGTCCGGTGAAGTTTTGATTTCTTGGGTACCATAAACCATAAAGGTGAGTTCCTTCGGATGTTGAAAATTCTTTTTGACCAGCTACTAAAGTGACTGTTTGAGGCGACTTAATCTTCAGACCATCCCAACTGACATGCATTATGTCGGTCTTGTTATAGTGATGTATAACAGACTTCCTATCATATATCTGTACAACATTTGATCCACTTCTGGGGTAGAATCATCTTTATCAATTTGCAACCACCGGATCATGGGTGTGGTAACTCCGCGGGAGAGCATCTTCCATTTGAACCTCTTGACATCTCCTTCATCTGCTATCTTGGGAGAAATAAACCTTCATCATTCTGAGTAATTTGAAGACCAAGGTAGTATGACATCTCTCCAAACATAAACATCTCAAATTCAGATTTCATATTGCATTAGCAAACCATTGAACGAGGAGAATTGATTAGTGACCAAAGTAATATCATCAACATAAACTAGCACAACCAATTAAAATCGACGCCTTGATTTGGTATTCAAATTGCTGTCTGCAGAATCTTTCTTGTAGCCTTTATCGTGTAGATATTTTTCTAGTCTCCCATACCGGGCTCTTGGTGCTTGCTTCAACCCATACAATGCCTTTTTCATCTTGCGGACATGATGAAGTTTATCGTGAAAAACCCAGCCACGGTTGTTCCATATACACTTCCTCTTCTAAATTCCCATTCGAAATGCTGACTTGACATCCGGCATCGGTATACTTTGAATCGTTTGTGACATTACGCCAGGCTAAAACATTCTTATAACCTCCATTCTTGCCAGACAAGCGTTTCCATCGAAAGAGTGTAATCGCTTCAATGCGAGGCATATCCGCCCCGGACTAGTCTTGCCTTGTTTTCTCCGCGATCGACCTTGTTCGTTTTATTCTTAAAGACCCATTTGATCCTATCACATTCTTGTCGAAGGTCACAGGCACAAGATCCAGGTGTTATTCTTTTCAATCGGTCCAACTCCTCATTCATGGCTGCTTTATCAGTCTTTGTCTTCACATGTCGATTAAAACTTTTTTGGTTCAATTTTAGATAAGAATGCCACGTATGTGACTTTTAGGATTACGCCAAAATTTTTCCTTCTAGATGCGGAACCTTTGTTTCATCTGTGAAGTTTGACTTTGAGTATGATTCTAACAATGAATTAAGGAAGGCTTCTTGGTGGGTACGGTAGAGATCTCCTTCTTCATCCTTTGGCTCATATTCTTCCTCCTGTTACCCTTGGTCCTGTTCTTCATCGCATCATCCAAGCCTGATTCTTCATCGTCACTTTGTGACTGGTGTTCCATGACATTCTTCATCTACTTTAACATCTATAGGCTGCAACATTCTATCGCGACCTTTTGTTATAACATGGCCTTTGCTATTTGCAGCATTTCCAAGAAAAATTCCTTCATCACATCTGGCATCATACTTGCCAGATTCTCATCATTATTCTTGATGTAATATTTGCTTCAAAGACAGCGGAGATTAGCAATAGTTGCGGTCTTCCAAACCATAGATGATATGGAGTCTTATCTTTGTTTGGTCTCAAATGTGCTTTATTAAGAATATTACGGTATTATGAATTGCTTCTACCCAGAAGCTTGAGAAATATCCTTTTCCTTCATCATTGACCTTGCCATTTTGCTGAACTGTTCTATTAACTGCTCAATTAGCGTTCTTACAATTATTATTCTTTAGATGCCAGTAACTCATCCGCGAGAAATCTTTAGTGCCTTGGTGAACTCTCCTCCTCTATCCGGTCGATAGCTTTATTCTCCTTCGGTCTGATCTTGATCCAATGCTTTGAGGTGTTTGGTGGCAAGCGGCTTGATTTCTCTCTTTGAGGAGCGCCAACCCATGTCAATGCGGAATAATCATCAATAACCAACATGAAATAGTTTTCTTTACGTACCTTCCCTTTCTTGATGGGCCACCCAGATCCATGAACTAACTGAAGGGGTTTGCTTGGCGATGGAAAACTTTTTGATTTAAGCGGAGTTACGGTCATTTTTCCCATTTTGACATGGCTTACACAATATCATGCGGTTTTGATATTACTGAAAAATCTCTTACTGCTGCTCTATTTATGAGTTTTATTAGATGATCAAAGTGTAAAGTGTCGATCTACGTGCCGCAACCGACTTTCATTACTGTTATAGATGACATTTATACTTCTCTTCCTTCCTTTAGAATGTAAACATTAATTTCTGTTCTCACTCCTTTGGAAAGCGGCCTTGGTTTTTCGAAGAGGGCCTCTTTTAATTTTCGGTCTTTAGCGATGTGAGAACTTCACATCCCTTTATCACACATCTAGCTTCAAGAGGTTGTGCTTTAACCATCTACAAAATAACATTACGAGCTTTTCCTTTCCATTGCTTTCCCGGACCAACCATTCACGTTCGACCTTTCGGTGCATTGTTTCCAAGTTACCTTTCGACTTTATTTCGGTAATTAATAAACTTCTCCTTATCTCCGTCATGCTTTGAAGACATCCGTATTGATGTACGAGGATCATACGTTTACGGCGAGAGAACAAGGTTAAAATGAGACTTTTCTTTCTTTCTCCGTTCATTTTGTTCAGCTATATTTCGCGTTTAATTACGCCTTGTAGTGCTTCAAATTTCATTCTGTAGCTACATGTCCAAATTAGAGCAGTTGTAACATTTTGGTTCGATAAGGAGTCAAATGGATTAACATTCGTGTTGTACCCTTCTTTTACGTTGTGGCGGCCGTCCTTAATGATGATGATATTTGTTTGTGCCATCGATCGTGAATGTTTAGATTATAAAGGCGGTTGACTTTGACCTTTAAAGGGAACCCCATAGCGGCAAAACAATAACCATTGAAGAAATTAGCATGCACGACTCTTGGACGATTCCCTGGAAGATAATACATTGACTCTTAGTCCTCATGTTTGTAATTGATTGCATTGTAAATTCTGTTATTTGACCTCTTTGGACATCTGGTTGCTCGAGTTTGAAATTGTTTAGACCAACTTGCTCTTTATTAATTGTTTGTTGCGGAAAATGGGCATGTGCTCAATATTTTCTATCTTAGAACCTTCAAACTGCTTGTTGATTTGAAACTTAATCACATTGGATGATTACGTATTCTTTAACCTACTTTGCTGCTTGCATCTTCTTCATATCCTAGACGAAATTTATTCTGTGGAGGTCTTAGTCTGTTTAAAATATTGTTTAGCTCCTCTGAAGCTTTGATACTAGAAATATTATGATTATACCAAGCTTGATATTTTTCTGGCTCCTTCTTAGCGATTACAACTTCTTCTTCGAGTTGTTCACATGGATCTACTTTCAGCTAATTGTTGTTTTAGGACTGCTAACTTTAATAGCCTCTTCAAGTTCTAGCTTTAATAGTGGAATGTCTACTGTATTGGTTTTATACTGGATTAATAATTGTTTTGCTTTCTCTTCTTTATTCTCAGTCTATTTATTTCTTCAGGGGGCACATCAGCTCACCTTCCATATCCACTTCATGTTTATGGCCATAGAAGAACTTGAACAATTATGTTCAAGTTCTTCTATAGTCATAAGTAAGTCATCTTCTTGATCTTCCTTGGGAGGATTCACTATCGAGGTTTCTGTAGAATCATCATTATTTACCCACAGACTTTTCTTTTATTCTTATACTTATTTTCTTTATATTTCTTCCTTGGAAATCTTTCTTCATCGGTTGAGTTATGTTCTTTCCCTTTATAACGACATTTAGCAGCAAAATGCCACACCTTACCACAGTTAAAACGCAAAGGAGTTTTCCATTGTACTTCGATCAGTTTTTTAACCTTCTTACAAATTTGTCCTCGATTTCATCCGATTTCAGACTCAGTACTCTTTACTGCTTTGAATGAGGCTTCCTAGATGAGTTTTGATCTATGCAATACTTACAATCCTCCTTTCATAGCTGATTCAGGTTCAACAGCCCGATCAAGAGATAATGTCTTGAGTTCACTCATCTCTCTATTGCAGAGACTTTAGGATTGAATCTCTTCAGTGGGAATCTCAAAATTTTGGACAAAGTGAGTCATCAATTGTTTCTCCTAAACCCCTCATGGCATTCACCATTTTATCAACTCTCAAAAAGAACTTATGTTTTCATCTTCATTTGTTCTCAACTCTTCAAATCTCAGTCTATGAGTATGTAGCAGCATCTTTAACTTTCTCATTTCCCTCATAGCTACTTATCGGTTTTTCCCACATTTCTTTATGGTTTGAAGATTGTTACTTTCACAAATTACGATTATTGACCCAGCGGCAGAATAGCATTCATGGCATTAAGGTGAATTCTAATTTTCATCTTTAGACAGAAACAAAGTAGGTTTTGTATATCCTGTTTCCACCACTTCCCAAACATCTGCTCCCAGAGACATTAGTATGTTCTCATCCTTACCTTACAGAAGGAAAAATTTGTTCCATTAAAAGAAATGGGTTCCTTATTTGGTTGAACCATCATGACTAGTCATGATTTCAACAGAAGTCTTCCTTACACTAAAGGGCACATGCATTTTCAATTATTGGTATGAACTAGCGAGGTGAATCGATTGAATGTAGAATATTAACCATTTACTCTCATTTTCACTTTGAATCATTAATCTTAGTGGCGGTGAGTCTTTACTATGAAATTGAGTTATAAACATAAAGCATATAGTATAAAGAACAGAAATCACACACAACATTCATTCACAAACACGAGAACCGCAATTTTCAAGAGAGCAACCGAGGGAAAAACATGTCGTCTTCTTAAGATGTTCAGTAAGATTTAACTTCGTTACATCTCATCTTTATGAGCACCAACTCGCAGGCCACAACCTCGTTACTGACTTTCCTTGGTGAGCACCAACTCTCTCAGAATCCCATCACCCAGTGGGTGAAAGCACCGACTTCCTTTTACTTCAGCACCAGCTGAATGAAGGCACAAACCTTCAAATTCTACAAGCGCCCTTGCCGAGAAAGAGACTTACGTCTCCCTAGCACCATCCTACCACCCTGGTTGCTGCAAAATACATATTGTAAATCAACTTGTTCATTCGATATGAAAACGCACCCTTTCTCTGTGATCTTCTCGTATTCTTCACTATTCGATCTGTTTTCTTTGCCTCCTTGTCCTCTGCGGTATTCTCTTCTCTCACATCGCATGCAGATTCTCCTCCTTTTTCCACGTCCATAGCGCTCTCTCTTTCTCCCATCAACAGCAACAATTCATCTGTTCCGAGCGCATTTTATAGATTCACCACATGCAGAGGTTTTCAATGCGTTTCTCCACTCCAATTGCGGTTCCCTTTCTTTTCTTTCTTTTACCTTTTAGCATGACATTCTCCTTGATTTTACGAGGCGACTCTTTGCATGCCTCTTACTGGCATGCCACATCATGCTGTATTTGTGTTCCTCTGTCTTAGCTGCCGGTCTAATTTTGAACTAAAGTCTTTCGCTTTTCCAACTGCAGTTTTCCCTTTTCTTTCATTCTTTCTTCAGCTTTTCGCATGCCGGCATTCTCCCTGATTTTACGAGTTCTTTGCCTTGCCTCCTCTAAAATGCAAACATAATTGTTTTAATCTATTAAACAAACAAGACTGTCGAAGAAAAATGAATTCAAATCAACTCATAAAACAAAATCGATGTAAAGAAAAACTAATTCAAATCAACTCATAAAACAAAATCGATGTAGAAATACATACTTGGGCAGTAGGAAAATGATTCGATCAGGATAACTTTGAATTGACAAAGGTCATTGCTACCTCAACATTCCTGAAGACAATTGAACCGGTGGTATTTTTCTTCTTCGCGTTGGTTTGTAGCTTGTCGTTCTCCTTTGAAAACACAGTAACTCGTTCATCCAATGATTTAATCTTAGATTGCAATAGGGGAACATCCGTGTAATAACGTTCAAGCCAAGAATTGCATTCAGTGCAAGGTGGTTAATTTGGACTTCGCGTTACAGGTGAGGGTTCGTTCAATTTACTAGGGGTTTCACTGTGAATCTTAATCCCCAGGAAGTTGGGGTCGTTCTTGAGGCACGGAGGTAAGTTGGAAACATATTCATAGGGTTCCATAGAATAGAGGCCATGAGAGTAAGGGTATTCCTCGGCTAGGAAATGTTCAATATCAGAGTCTGAATCCTCTCTCAAAATGATATGCTTTTGGTCTACGTTTTGCTTGGGCTTGTTCCGAGCACATCTCGATATCCATCATGCATTTTTGTTTCCTTTACTATTGACACTAGTATCACCTTTGCCTTTCTTCCTTACAGGCCTCTTGACGGCCTTAGTATTGTTTTTAGTACACAGGTCGGTCATGGTATCGGGTAGGTAAATGTTGGGGAAGTTCGAGGGTTTGACAGGGGGTAGAAGGGTAGGAGATGGCACAGTAGGCACAACCAGGGTTTCAACGACCACAACCTTGTCTACCTGGACACACTCGGGAGTGGCAAAGCCATTCCTTGATAGGACGGCTTGCCAACAGTCACCACTAAGGCTCAAATGATGAAAAATAATGAGTTTGATCAAGCAATGATGAAAACGGTTGCTATCAACCTTCTCACACTTAAATCATTTGGACATATTGTACAGACTGCGTAGGAGATAGTGTGGCATGTTCAGAGGGTATTCTATAAAATTCATCAATAACCAAAGATGATACAGAAATACCAAACCATAACGACCTTTTCAAGTCACAAACTTCTTAACAATTGCCAATAGGTCATGCCACCTGGGTTTGAGGGCAGTGACAAGCATACCTCTATCAAAACTAACAATCTTTCTCGATGTGAATAGGAGTGGCCACGACACATCGTCCACTTTGGAGTTATTAAACCACCTCTGCCCTTTAGTTGGTAAGCCTGTAGCCGAGATGAGGAATTCCTTATTTAGTTCAAGATGTATGTCCCCGACCTTAGCCCTTCATCCGTCGAAGGTGAGGGCAAACTGTTGGGCTACTGCAAGGTTGAAACCCTCAAATATTTGGATAAAAACCATTCAAACACTATTTTCCAAATCCTCACGAGCATTGTCGAATAGTAGGAGTGTTTGGCTACCATTAGGTTCTATGTGCACCATAGGTGCCATAGGAGAGGGAACACAGTGGGTGGGGTAAAGGGTCAAGGGTTTGGATAGGGTATACGCAGGATAGAAAGCTCAGGGATTTCCCTAAAACCGACAGAGGTAACCCGGGATAGAAGGCATGTATTAATGCCTAAGTGTGCGAGGGTGGTGGAACGAAATCAACCCATGCAAAACATTCATATCCAAATGTACAATCGACGACACACATGGTGATTCAAATCACTATTGTAATGTGTTAAAAGCAATGTCATTCAAACAATTAATGAAAACTATGGTAAGTCGACCCAAATATTTGCACAAGCTATAATGTTTGCATGGTTTTAAAATCAAAACAATGTTTCAAATATAGCACCAAGGATTCGATCATAAATCATTTTCTTTATATAAAACCATTGAATTAAGAGTCTAATCACCATGTTAATGCGTTGTTATGAAACCATTGAATTCAATTAAAAGTAATAGAACATCAAACCACCCTTGAATTAAGGACTCAATCATAATCATTAGAATATCATCACAGTGTCATAAAAATGAAATCATATTAACAACAAAAAAACGCCAAATGAGTAAAGGTTTTGGTGTCTTGCCAACTGTGTGACCATAATTGAATTGAAAATGCAATGAACACATAGAAAAGAGTAACCATAATAATCCAGTGACGATTTTAATTCCATTGACGTGACTTCAAAATCCAAGTTTTCACGTTTGTAGTCGTGAAAATGAGAACAAAAGGTAGGTGTGCAAATGTGCAAAATGACAGTGTTGTTTTATTCAAAAAATTGTGATGAGAATCAAGGGTTCCAAAACACTTGTATAGGCAGCTTATAAGGAAAGGATAAAATGCGAAATGGCTGCCAACACAACCATCAACAAATTATTCCTTCCAAGACAGGATTATTAACTAGATATTTTAACATAGAATGATCCATAAAAAATTTAAAATGAGAGCCTAACAAGTAATGTCTAAACTTATGTAGAAAATAAATCATAGCCAAACCCTCCCTTTGTTTGGTTGTATAGTTGTATTCATCTTCCGATAGCTTCCTTCTAGAAAAATATATGGGATGATCCGTATTTCCATCTCGTAGTTGCACTAAGATGGATCAAAGGGAAATACTTGATGCATCCCCGTGTACATGAAATTCCTTTTCCCAATTTGTAAATATCAAAATAGGTGTTGTGTTGAGATTTTCCTTCAGGATGTCAAATGCTCGATCACAGTATAGTGTCCACTGGAACAATTTAGACTTCTTTAGTAGATTTTCTAGGGGTGCAGTAATATTTGCATACCTTCTGATGAACTTGCGATAGTACCCTCTATTCCCCATCATTGAGAGAAACTTTTTAGTGCTCATAGGAGGTGGCATATTCAAAATGACCACAACTTTGGCTGGGTCTACCAACACTCCTTCTCAACATACTATGTGGCCTATCAGATTTCCATGTGGCACACAAAAGATACACTTTCTAAGGTTTAAATATATCTTCATCTCCCTACATCAATAAAAAATCATCCGTAGTAGTTGTTATCCACAATTTTGGTCATCATGATGATGTTATGATGATGGAAAATCAAGCTCTTCACTAAGAACACTTTCCTGAGAAAAGTTACATTTGTCTGCTTCCAGAAATCATACTTTTAAGGGAGGTTCACAGGCTACCTATATATTTTCCTGTGAGAATGCCTGATTCTCGCAGGCTGCATTAAGCTGGAGTGCGAGGGGTTCGCACTGTACCTAACTCTCAGGGTGCGAACATTTTCCAAAGGGAAGAAAAAGATAAGTTCTCGAGCCTTCTAGAAGAGAATCTTCCAGAAGGGTGAGTTGGCATTCAAATGGTTGTTCAAGAACGGACTTTCTTGATATCTTGGGATTATTTCCTATCCAAGTAACTAATCTATTCTCTCTTATAAATTGAGAGGAATGCTCATGGAAAGGGTTAAGCAGCTAGCTAGTAAGAGATTTATTGAAGAATTAGTGCAATATTGTATGAAGGACTAATGCTACAACAACTAGAGACACCGGCAAGGTCATCAAAAGTGGTTGATTTTCTTCATGCATGAGCAAGTGTGTGTGTGTCAGAGCTAGGAGCCATTGAAAGGAGATCTACAACATCAAGGCTTAGGTTGTAAGTTTCACTTTCAATTAATTCAATACAGTAATATGTCCCTTTCCCATAAAGATGATGTCACTTTATTACATAACTCCTTGATCATATGTATAGATTAACTATTGAATATATTGATTTTCTTGCACTTCGATTGGTTTGTACTATTGTGGTCTGAACGGTACAAGAGCGTTGGAGCAAAGCTTGGAACAACAGAGACCCAAGGAAAGCGTTCATAAGGTATGTCCATGATCCTTGTCTCTTAGTTCATTCAATAGGCTAGATCTAGGGAAAGAGTATTATTCTGTCCTGCTTTGTTCTAGATCCAGGTGGATCTAGGGAGATCGGTTCGTGTCTGCACTTACAGATTAATCCTGAAACAAAATTGGCGACTCCGCTGGGGACCTATCCCATTTTTTGGTGGATTTTTGTATTTTTCTGTGGCCATTTGCTCTGGTTCCATTTTTCGCTGGTTTTATCAGTCTCTGAGTCCTCAGGATATCCTGAGAGACCTTCTAGGTCTATAAGCCTTTGTCAATTTTGCTTTCATTTTCAAATTTTTTGGCATCTTCAGGACTTCTCGCACTGCGTTTAACTGCAGCCTGCGAGAACTGGTCAAGTTCACACCCTGCATATAGGGTCCAGTGAGAACACCTCGCACCTTGCTTCAAGGTGGCCTGCGAGAACCCTATCTTCTTGCACTGTGTTACACTGCTTGCCTGCGAGCAAGATTTTTGAAAATTTTGAATTTGAGTTTTGACTGCTCAGATCAGTTGATTCACCTTTGATAGGCTTATTGGATCATTGATTGATACTTCTCTTGCTTTAGTTTGCATGCTTGAACTGTTTTAGGGTTTCAAGGTGTTTCTTGCCCTTTGTAGCTTGACTTTCGTTTCTTAGCTCTTATTGGCATTTTCATTCTCTCTGACTTATGGAGTTGAGTGTGTCTGATTGACTGAGAACCAATGATTGGTTGAAGGTTAAGTACTTGGTGTTTCTCTTTTTCTTGTTGGTTCGAAAGAACATTTTCATTTGCATTGAAAAAACTCATTAGTTTTCTTTTTGTTTTTACTTTCGTTGAAAGAGTTGATTGGGTTGTCATTGTTTGACTCTTTATGATTTGATTTGTTTTCTCATTAGTGAGAGTTCTTCTTGGAAAGTGAACAACAAGTTTTCTTTCAAGATTTTGTTTTTATCTTTTCGAAAACATTGAAAAATCAAATTTTAGAGTTTTGTTGAAGTATTTGGAAAAGACACATCGAGATTGTTCATTGATATATGATTGTTTGCATTGACATCTGAAAGGAAATTGTGCATTGCATTATAGTACATAGTTGATTTGGAAAATATTCTCTCTCTCCCATAACTAGGATTCATGGAATGAAAAGTGTTATATTTCATCATTATCCTTGCATTATTTGGGTCAGAGTCATACAACATGAGTTTCACTTCCGTTGCCTTTGAGTAAACAACAACTCTTAAAAACATTGCGTAATCTTAAAATTTATCTAGTAACTCTTTTCTAGGGCTCTTTTACACCAACATTTAGCTAGGCTAGTGCTTTGGAGTAGGAAGAGAAATACACTCTCCAAAAGCTCATAAACACACAATAGCATCTTGAGTTAGGGAGTGTTAAATTCCATTTGCAACGTATTGTCCTGGGACACCCTTCTAACACAAGGGTCAAGCACTAGGTCGCATTGGTGTTGGCAGAGTTACTAACCCTGCTTTGTTGACATTGGTGTAGAGATTGCACGTATTACGGGGATCACTCC
>SNQJ01S0079211.1:19943-53728 GCA_010110895.2 Picea sitchensis | reverse complement strand
AAGGAGCATATGAGCTGGTTGATTATGATGGTATACCTTTGAGTGAACCCAGAAATGGGTTATACTTGAAGAAGTACTATGCATGAGTTATTTGTGCAAGAGTACTTGTATTTTTATGTATCATACTGTGTGTGTGTTACTTTAATTTTCTTTTGACGTTATCTGGTCTCTGCCCTTACGTGACGTTGTGTTTGATTGTCAGATGTCAGAGTATTCACTACCTTATATTGGCTTCGCTGATGGTGCTAGCCGTAGTACTCGGAACCTAGCTTCCGCTGCCTGGGCCATCTATGCCCCAAGAAACGAGCTTATATCTTTACGAGGTGTATGTCTTGGCTGAGCAACCAACAACATCGCAGAGTATAGTGCCATTATTGAGTTATTGGTGGATGCTATCTCTCTCGGAATTTGTCATTTGGTTGTGCGACTTGACTCGCAGCTTGTAGTACTACAACTAAGTAATGTCTACTCTATTCGAAGTCCTACTTTATTAAGGGTATATTTGCGGATTCGCCTCTTGGAACGACATTTTGATCAYATTGAATATCAACATATTCCTAGATGTCTTAATACATTAACAGATGCTTTAGCTAATTATGTATTGGATAGGCATTTAAATCATTTATAAATCAAAAACATTAAAATGTACACAATGTAAAGTAAACCGGTAGAAGCCGTGTATATATATAATGATCAAAAGAGTTTTTTTTTACAAAAAATTTATCCGTAGACCAAAATATAAAAAATTGAAGCTCATAGCTTCTACATAATGACGTCACAGATGACGTTCACGATAACACACTAAGGTCCTAGAAACTCTGTGGAGAAGTTGGCCCATAGATGCGGAAAACCCCACAGTGTGACGCTGATCGCGTCGTGGAACCTCTTTCAGAGTCATATTTGGAACGTCTGCCATCAGACCCTCTAAATTTTGCTCCACCGTCAGATAATCCTCGGCGTACTGTGGTACTGCTACTACTGCCTCTCCTCGTCGCTGGATAGGAGAACTGCCAGCAGGTCTATATGGTCCGACATCTATGTCATTAACAAGTATTTGATGTTAGTCTTCGGGTAAATCTATAAAAGAAAAACATTTAAATATAATATGAAAATTTCAAAAACATTTAAAAAAGAGAAAAATTTGTGTATTTATTACGGAGGTCTCCCCACTAAGAATCTTCAGGAAGTGCTAGATCCAGATCTCCTCGGAAATCCATCCCGACATATGCGTAGTCGTCCACCATCAGCATCTAGTTCTGCAACCAGTCAAAGAAAATATCGTCATATTTGACGATAGGTCCTGCCACGTGTCGGGCCATAGGTCGACACCATCGCAACATCCTCGTATCTCTAAGACCCGAAAGATCCCACTCAGCCTGTAGTCTGAACACGGGGAATCTCTCCAGGAAGAAAGACACTAACAAAGAATCATATCCAAACTGTTTCAGATATCCACGCCTGCACTTAGTCAACTATTTTTTGATATTGCGTAATACTGCATCAGCCCAGTTAAATACCCGGGGCTCAGTACACTCGATGGCATACTGAAAATAGCTCTGCAAAGCCATATGTGGAGCAACACTTCCTGCCATCCGAGCAATGGTAAAGAGAATCGTGCGGAGAGTCAAGTTAGTTACTCCTCAAATTGCCACTTTCCCTTTCTTCCTTTCGGCCTCAGGTACGCAGTACTGGTTGCAATATTCACTCATTTTTAAACCCCCTGCTCTGCTGCCGGTCAGACTGACATAGGACCCACGCCTGGATAATCCAGTCAAGAAATAGATTTCCTTGATGTCAATAGTCAATGTATGAGCTCCCACAATGAAAAATTGCTGGCCTGGATCCCACATTCGGACTAGGTACTCCAATAATCGAACTTGGGATCTCATGCCCGGGATACAGAAGTATTTCAAGAGACCACAGTCTCTTAGTGCAGCTATGGTGGGAGGATGGTTTTCGGCATTGGCATTATCCTCCTCGTGCTCTCATTCCCGCCACTCTAGCACCATGGTTGTGGCTATTTACCTGCATAAGAAACATACAAACATGGTTAATGATATTATACATGAAATACAAATTTTCTTTTGGCTAAATGTTGCATAAATTTTTGAATTCTGTGTTGTTCGCATGTGACCTACTATATACAGTGCGAACTTCTTGTAGGCATATTAAGGCCCACCTGCGAGAATGAGTCATTCTCGGAGGTCCCGTATGGGCCACCTGCGAGAATGCCTCCACGCAAAAAGGGTTCAAAAAATAACTTAAATCAAAACTTTTAACCAATAAAATCTTAATTTTGAACCATGAAAAGATCAGGAATGGAGCACTTACCAAAATGCTGCTGACGGCTCATCAAATGATCACCTGTAGCTCCCAAAAATTGACACTGAATGTAGAGTGTAAAATGAGGGTTTTTGAACTCAATGGTAAAAAGGTGAAATGATATGGTAAATTTTGTTATTGACTCATTTTAATTACTTTTTACTATATCAAGTGGGTTTTTTATGTTTATTTATTATTTAACCCTAATCACTAATATGAGAATGAGTGAAATGACTTGCAGGTGAGAAAACATGGATGATTATGGACATAATTTTTCCCTGGTGTGGTGTGATTTTGATTGTTTGTTATGGTTTCAACATGAAATCTCGAGCGCCTTTTGTCCGTTCTTGCGCTTGTGAAAAACATAAGAACGTGATCAAGCGTTGTTTTATCTCTTTTTCAAGCTCGCTGTGGTTATACGAAAAAGGAACCCCCCTGGAGTTACCTTTAAGCTCTTTTTAGACTCTCTAAATAAGAAAAGATTGCCGAGCGATCTTTCTATTTTCATGCTCGATAAAGTATTTGAAGTATGCGTCCTTTGAGCGATAGTTTAACCCTTTTTCGATCTCATTGGACTACTGTATGAAAAAATAACTGAGAGAGTTCTCTTTTGAGTGTTTTTCCAAACTCTATAATCTTGAAAAACCTTCGAGTTTACTATCTCTGGACTCGTTAAACAAACATTAACAGACCCGTGATGGGACCGAACCACTCCTTCCTAGGGTTCATTAAAAATACTCCGAGGGACTCGTCCGAAGGATGAGCTTATATCAACAAGCATATGTGACCCTCTTCAAGCTTGTGTAAAAATAAAGAGGTACTTGCTAGAAATGGTGGGGGAAAATTTGGGAAAGGGATATGTTTCATCTTTGTATTAATTGGCAGTAAGTGTCGCTCTTGAACATGACACCCCCTATTCACCATTTGAAGCCGGTTTGGGAAATCCTTTTGTCTCTCATTCGATTTGAGGTCTTTCCATGTGTCGTATTTGAGTCAATGCTGCCAAATCATTGGTCATGTCGTTCATATGTTCAAGATATATCCGTCTGAAACCTCTATTGAGTCGGCCATCTGCAGTTATCCATTCACTCTGGGTCGACCTTCCCTGTGTCCAAAGTCCAATTGCTACATACTCTGTTTCACCTTTAAACTCTGTTACTTATTTCGTGTCATTGATGGGGGATACATCAAGGCCCTCCTGTGATGAGTTTTGTTTCATCGACTTCAGCACATTATCCAGAATCAAGACTTAGAAATCATTCAGTACCTTGGAGCTTGCATGCCTCAATGGCAAGTTTCCTCGCTTTCGACAGTGGGTTTGCATCATTGACCCCTGATCGAGAGATTCCATCGAGTGTGCGACCTCAACTCATTTATTCACAGTCGATGGATTGTACTATAGTACCTTGGGAGTAATTGACATCAATGGTGATTTCCCTCGCACTTGTTAACGGTTACATCAATGACCGGTAATCAAGTGGTTTCTACCATGTTCGACTTCAACACATGTAATCACATGGTTAGATTCGTACTTTAGGCGACAAGATTGAAGACCCTGGATATTTTCTTTGTGATCTAGGTTGCGATGCAATATGTATAATTTGCGACACACAGATCCACTGTGTATGCTTCGTGGCTATGTCGTCTTGATTGAAAATTTGTCGCATAGATCCACAATGTATTCAGGTGGCTATGCTATATTGTGACGGCATGGATCCACAATGTATGATTAGTGGCCATGACCTTTGTTTATGATGTCATCAGTATATGATTTGAGTATGGGAATGCCTACCTCAGAAATTAGTATACATGATATTCTGCCGGTGCTTGGATGTTTGCAGGTTTCCGATTAGATGTACTCTTGGTTCATGACACACACATGCAACTTACAAAGTCTATCAACTGTCACTGGTTCCACTCTCAGACTTTGGGGGGAATTCTGTTATCCACAATTTTGGTCATCGTGATGATGGAAAATCAAGCTCTTCACTAAGAACACTTTCTTGAGAAAAGTTACATTTGTCTGCTTCCAAAAATCATACTTTTAATGGAGGTTCGCAGGCTACCTATATATTTGCCTGCGAGAATGCATGATTCTCGCAAGCTGCATTAAGCTGGAGTGCGAGGGGTTCGCACTGTACCTAACTCTCAGGGTGTGAAAATTTTCCAAAGGGAAGAAAAAGATAAGTTCTCGAGCCTTCTAGAAGAGAATCTTCCAGAAGGGTGAGTTGGCATTCGAATGGTTGTTCAAGAACCGACTTTCCTGATATCTTGGGATTATTTCCTATCCAGGTAACTAATCTATTCTCTCTTATAAATTGAGAGGAATGCTCATGGAAAGGGTTAAGCAACTAGCTAGTAAGAGATTTATTGAAGAATTAGTGCAATATTGTATGAAGGACTGATGCTACAGCAACTAGAGACACCAGCAAGGTCATCAAAAGTGGTTGATTTTCTTCATGCATGAGCAAGTGTGTGTGTGTCAGAGATAGGAGACATCGAAAGTAGATCTACAACATCAAGGCTTAGGTTGTAAGTTTCACTTTCAATTAATTCAATACAGTAATATGTCCCTTTCCCATAAAGATGATGTCACTTTATTACATAAATCCTTGATCATATGTATAGATTAACTATTGAATATATTGATTTTCTTGCACTTCAATTGGTTTGTAATGTTGTGTTCTGAATGGTACAAGAGCATTAGAGTGAAGCTTGGAACAACAGAGACCCAAGGAAAGCGTTCATAAGGTATGTCCATGATCCTTGTCTCTTAGTTCATTCAATAGGCTAGATCTAGGGAAAGAGTATTATTCTGTCCTGCTTTTTTCTAGATCCAGGTGGATCTAGGGAGATCGGTTCGTTTCCGCACTTACAGATTAATCCTAAAATAGTAGTGCCATGTGTTCTTTTAGCAGACTGTACACCATCCAATCATCCATATAAACTTCAATAAATTTGAGAATGAATTCTCGGAAGGCTGCTATCACAATCCAGGAAAAAACTGCAGGGGCATTATTTACATCGAAGGGAATCACATTATATTCAAATGACCCCCATTATGTTATGAATGTGGTCTTATTTTTTTCTTCGTCGGTAATTATCACTTGGCGACACCCCGAAAATCCATCCGTAAATGAGTAAGACTCTTTCCCCTCAACCTGTTCTAGAACCTCGTCAGTAAAAGGTGTGGAAAAATGGTCATGCACATAGGAATAATTAAGGATTATGTAGTCTACACATACCCTAATGTCCTTTGTACCTTTATTTCTCTAGATAGATATGGGGCTAACCCACTCTGCTTCTTCAATTGGAAAAATTAGTCCGACCTCAAGCATCTTGTCTATTTCCCTCTTAACCTTCTCTTTCACCTTGGGGTTAAGACAATATGGTATATGAGTTACATGTTTTGATCTTGGTTTAGTTCATTATTCATCTCTCCCATAGCTCCTTTATCCCTTTTAGCTCTAAAAATGTCTTTGGGAATAAGTCCTCATACTCCCGCAACATGCTATGTATTTCCTGACAAGCTTCCTCATCCCAATAATCTCCTACAACGACTATCTTGGGTTGCTCGATAGTTCCTATGTTTACTTTTCGCAACTTCAATGGATGGTTATAAGAGATATCAATCTAATTGGGCAATGTGTTCTGGATTTCTCTACTTCCTTATGTTTCCTCTATGGCTAAACTTCTTAGTTCCTCTAAGTCATCAGTGTTTTCCAAATCCTTCTCCATTTTGTAGTATTCTATGGGTGTATTGTTCATGTCTAAGTGAAGGTTATACCAACACACTTAACTATTTTTATCGCTGATAACTCATTTTCAACATTTCACAAAATGGTTGAATAAAAACATCAACGACAACAACAATTAGTAAACCTACAACACCAAAATCCATCAAAAGGAAAAAGCTTATATAATTGGGTCA
Source organism: Picea sitchensis (assembly GCA_010110895.2). Taxonomy (NCBI): domain Eukaryota; kingdom Viridiplantae; phylum Streptophyta; class Pinopsida; order Pinales; family Pinaceae; genus Picea; species Picea sitchensis. Next base: position 47,475 of record SNQJ01S0079211.1, on the reverse strand, counting down.
AAAATCAAAGTCCACAAATTCACCAAAGGAAGTGCGTGCATAGTACGTAGCATGTGTGGGCCAACATAGCCCTCAACATGCACTATGCATGATCCAGGTGGATATTGGTGGCCACCCACCTTTTCCAGCTGGCTCAAAACAACTTTCTAGCAATTTTGATAATTTACTATTTTTAGCAGTTTTTCGGGTCCTGAACTTTTGGAGCCGTTTTGAGGCCCTAAACGACGTTTTTTTGGGGTATGTTGCTGTTGTAAAATTTCATCATGAAATTTTTTGCAGTTGTTGTACTCGGATAGATATTTCCAATGAGCTATCATACACCTAAAACAAAGATCGTATGCAAACGTTACGACCCCGGGAAGTTGATGTACTGACTTACCCAAACGAGGCCCACATGACTTTTGGCGCTTCATCTCCTAGGGTTAGGTTTTTGGATGTTTATGGTTTTTTTGAAACTCTTGTTTATTGTAAAAAGTCCTTGAGCATATTATTGTAATCATATTATTGCAAATGAGTGCAACCATCACGTCTCTTCTCAGAGATAAGCCACCACCATTCCAACAATCTTGTTTCCGCTGCATTTTACAGTTTCCAACTTATTTCTTTATTGAATAGAAAACCAGTTTTACTGTATCTCTGTTATTTTGTATTAAGCACCTGTTAATAATCTATATTCATTTCGTTTTGCTCATAAAATCCAGATCAGTGGTATCAGATTAGTCTACTCCTTGTCATCTTAATGCATGTCCCCAACGACGTTGGAGTACAAAGACTTGGGTCTCGAGCTTGTTTCTCTTGAGGTCAAAATATCTCACACGCCCAAGAGACCCCTCATGGTAGGAGAAAAGAAATATGATGGGATAGGATATCCTTTCAAACTCTTGATTGAGGAATCCCTCACGCAATAGAGGAACGAGATGATGGATAGTTTCACACAAAATGCAGGCGTCGCCCCCTTCAAGGTACAAATAAACTTCAATATTCCTATATTTGAAGGTCATATAGACGCGGATGTTGTATACAAGTGGTTGAATCTACTAGAAGTGTATTTTTCTATCGATATCTTTTCAAATAGAGAAAAGATTACTTTTTCACTCCTCAAAGTCGTTCCCCATGTCAAAGATTGGTGGGAAACGTTCTGTGAGAAAAAGGAAACAGAGAAACCGTCATTATTTTCAGTCATAGCCACCTGGGAATCCTTTAGGGATGATATTAAAGAAAAATACTACCCTATTGGAAGTTATGATGACCTGTATACCAAATGGACCACACAGTGACAAGAAAGAGACCAAGCAGTGTCAGATTTCATAAATATATTCCATACCTTGCGCACCAAGATAGGTATCAAAGATTCAGAGCGACATTTGGTGCTCAAGTATTTTGGTGCTCTTCATAGATACATCCAGACCAAAATGGAATTTCTGGACATCTCATCCTTGGGCACGGCCTATAGATATGTCGTCAAAATTGAGCAGAATCTCAAACAAAAGACACGGCTATTTGGGCCTTGGAACCCCTCACAACAAAATATAGGAAAGGGCAACCCCAACCCACTGAACAAAGGATAGAGAAAATATGGAAAGTATCAGGACAGCCAGTCCAAGCCATAAGCAAAGAAGGACACCGAACAGACAAAGAAAGACACCAGGAAGTGGTTCAACTTCCATAAGAGCCCTTGGCATAACACTACTGACTTCCAGTCAAAGTAGTCACTGGTGGCCGAAGTGAACGCTCTCAATCAGATGCGGATTATGAATCTGAACCAGAACTAGAAAGGGGAAGATGGATCATTGACACAGAACCTAGTGCCACCGTTGCTACCACCAAGCTCCAGCCTGGTGAACTAGACGAGCCAGAAGAAGGAGAGCACCTCTTCCATTGACAGATGTGGGTAAAAGGAACCCCGCTGCACTTCATCATTGATAGAGATAGCCAGAATAACCTCATCTCAACAGAGGTCATCAAGCGTCTGGCCTTGCCAACAATGCCGCACCCACAAACCTACACCATTGGATGGCTTTGCCAAGGGAGTGATCTCCGCATTAGCCAACAATGTTGACTATTGTACGACATCAAGCCCTTCAAAGATGAAGTATTGTGTGATGTTTCTCCTCTCAAAGTTTGTGATGTTCTTTTGGGCCAACCTTATTTATGGAAATGTCATGTTGTATATGAGTCTTGGCCTTGTAGTGTTATTATTACTTTGAATAGGAAATTGTACAGGATACCTGAGGCAGTCCCACCTAGTGATATTTCCTTGATCTCTGCTAAGCAATGTAGGAAGGTCATCTCTCAGACAGGGAAGTTTGTCTTATTCATGATTCGCTCTCAGAATAAGAGAAAGATCATAGCCACATCTAGGGTCTCTACGGCCGACCTCTCCACACAGCAGAAGCAAGTAGATAAGGTCATGGAAGAATACTCAGATATATTCTCCCCACCTTTAGGGGTACCTCTACACTACCAGGTCAAGAACCCCATCGATCTGACCCCCGACACACCACTACCCAATGGGCCAGTCTATCGTCTCTCTTTGTTAGAGAATGAGGAGATCAAGAAACAAATTCAAGAATTGCTCCACAAGGGGCACATCCATCCTAGCTCATCACCTTGCGGGAGCCCAATTGTGCTGGTACAAAAGAAAGATGGAACCTGGAGACTCTGTATTGATTACTAGGCTCTGAATAAAATCACAGTTAGAAATCAGTACCCAATTCCCTAATCAACGACCTCCTTGATCAACTTACAGGGGACAAACACTTCAGTAAGATAGATCTGAATTCTGTCTATCACCAGGTCCCGATAGAATAGACAGATGTATGGAAGACTGCCTTCAAGTCAAAGGAAGGCCTTTTTGAATGGTTGGTCATGCCCTTTGGTTTGACAAATGCTCCAACCACTTTCATGAGGATGATGGATGATATCCTGTGACCATTCGCCTATACTTTTGTAGTGGTGTATCTGGATGACATTCTAATTTACAACAGGACTTGGGTCGAACACTTGTAGCATATTCAACAGGCTCTTCACACCCTACAACAACACAAGCTATATGCCAACTTGGAAAAATGATCTTTCGGCATGGATAGGGTACATTACCTGGGCTACATCATTGATCAACATGGCGTACATGTGGATGTAGCCAATATCCAAGTCATTCCTGACTGGCCATCCCCTACCACACTCATTGATCTTTAGAGCTTCTTTGGCCTTTCCAATTTCTACCGCAGGTTCGTGCTGGGATTTTCCCATATTGCATGGGCCCTCAGCCAAATAAACAGGGGTGGTGGTAAGGCAAAATTTGCATGGGGCTAGTCCCAACAACAAGAGTTCGATGATTTGAGGCAACGCTTATTCTCATGCCCAATACTTTCACTACTAGACCTGTAGTATCCCTTTGAGATAGAGACAGATGCTTCAGAATATGCTGTGGGTTCCATTCTCACTCAACACAGCCACCCTGTGGCCTATCATAGTGAGACACTGTCAGACACTATCCGTAAGTACCCTACTTACGACAAAGAAATGTATTCCATTGTGAAAGCTTGTCTCTAGTGGAGACATTACATTCCTGGGAAGGAGACAATCATCCACACTAATCATAAGCCACTGTAGTTCATGCAGACACAGGGAAAATTGTAGAATGACTACCATCAAAAGTGGTCAACATACTTGCAGCAATTCCACCTCAACAATAAGTACAAAAAATGAAGCACCAATCATGTAGTTTATTTCCTCAGTAGAACACCAGTCACAACACTCACCAAAATGCTAGACTCTTGCATCCATGAGACCTCTGGATGGCCCCAACTCTATGAGATAGACCCTGACTTCACCACCACCTACCAAATGTTGGGTGCAAACACAGTTGTTGATAATTTCCATTTTCAGGATGGGTTGTTGTGTTGTCTGGGCCATATCTGTGTTCCATCAAGCAAGTGAGCGAATATGATCTGGGAATCCCACTACAGTCAGGTGGCAGGACCCTTCGGTGTCAAAAATAAAGTGGTGATGCTACAAAAACATTTCTACTGGCTGGAACTTTGACAGGAGGTCAACAAGTATATCAGGTCTTGCACTGCCTGCACTATTGCCAAACTGACCACTAAGAAATAGGGCCTGTACACCCCTCTTCCAACTCTTGACAGGCCATGGGAATCCATCTCAATGGACTACATGTCGGACCTCCCATCCACTAAGCGGGGAAATGACTGTGCTTTTGTGGTTGTTGATCTCTTTTCTAAGATGGTGATTCTAGTTGCCTACAAGAAGAGCATCACAACAGAGGCCACTGGCAAGCTCTTCTTTGAACTAGTCTAGGTACATTTTGGAATCTCGCAAATGATTGTCTCAGATCGGGATAGTCGATTTCTCAGCACATTCTAGTCAAGCCTCTAGTAATTGATGGACACCAAGCTCACCAAATCCACAACCTTCCACCCCCAGATAGATGGCCAAACCGAGGTTGTAAATAAAATGATTGTTCATATCCTTCGCATGTATAATTAAAAGAAACCCCACACATGGGATGAGAGCCTTCCCTATGTCCAACATAGCTAAAACTGAGCCCTGCATAGCTCAATCGACCACATCCCCTTTTAGGTGGGGTTGGGATTCCAACCATTGGGTTCCATAGATGTTGCACTTCCCCTTGCAGTCACCTCAACCGACTCATCTCTTAATCCAACTGAAGTTGACAAAGCCAACCAGTTCATTGAGTGGAACCAACACATCCTCCAACAGGTTCAGGATATCCTACAGAAGTCCAATGAAAAGTACAAACAATGTCATGATCAACATTGGGTTCCACATAAGTTTCAGGTGGGTGACAAAGTTTGGTTGCACTTGCAGAAAGAACGCCTTACAGGACCCCATCAGAAGCTTCACCCACTCCGTTATGTGTTTTACACTATCACCAAGGCCATGGGGGATAATTTTTTTGAGCTCAACATTTCTACTTTCCTTGGCCTGCACACAGTGTTCAACGTGGACCTCCTTCGACCTTATTTCCCACCATTATTGGACACCTTAGACATAGCAAAACAACTGACACCAACATAGCTCAACCCTGACTGCATACAATAGGCATCCAATGATCAAATTGTGGACACACAGATCAAGGGAACTCGACAACAAAGTATCCCTCTTTATCGAGTCATCAAAGCAGGGCAACTCCTGCACCAAGGCAAGTGGCTCACTCGGGACCAAATTCAACAAAAATTTCCTCATCTGATGGGGGAACTCAACGCAATGGAGACCATTTATTCCTAAGGAGGGAGGATTGATCCAGGGGGATATCGGTGGACACCCACCATTTCCAGTTGTCTCAAAACAACTTTCTATCATTTTTGATAATTTACTATTTTTAGCAGTTTTTCGGGTCCTGAACTTCCGGAGCCGTTTTGAGGCCCTAAATGACATTTTTTGGGGTATGTTGATGTCACAAAATTTCAACATGAAATTTTGTACAAATGTTGTAGTCCTCGGATAGATATTTCCAATGAGCTATCATATGCCTAAAACAAAGATCGTATGAAAAAGTTATGACCCAGGGAAGTTGATGTACTGATTTACCCAAACGGGGCCCACATGACCTTTGACGCTTCATCTCCTAGGGTTAGGTTTTTGGATGTTTATGTTTTTTTTGAAACTCTTTTTTATTGTAAAAATGCCTTGAGAGCCTCATTGTAATCATCTTCTTGCAAATGAGTGCAACCGTCACATCTCTTCTCAGAGATAAGCCGCCACCATTCCAACAAGCTTGTTTTCATCGCATTTTACAGTTTCTAGCTTATTTCTTTATTGAATAGAAAAATAGTTTTACTGTATCTCTGTTATTTTGTGTTAAGCACCTCTTAATAATATGTATTCATTTCATTCTGCTCATAAAATCCAGATCAATGTGAAAAATGCATGACTGTCTACGAGAAAATCTCTGCACTTCTATGAACGGTGCATTTATGGATCTTCTTAGCCCCTCAACCACTTCTAGTCTGACCCCCAACACAATTTGACACTCATATCTGAGAAAACTCTAGGTTGGAGGTTGGTCAAGGGCTAGAGGGTGCCCTAAAAGGCCCCTTGTTTAGACTATGAACCAATTACATTTTCCCATGAAAGGATGCTATAAATAACAACCATGGGTATGCTAAGAAAACAAGATCTTCAAGGTATTGTTATGCTGCAAGAATTCTTCTTTGATAATCCTCTTTTCTATTTGGATCCTTCAAGCATCGTTGCAATAGGCCATTCCACTCACCTCTTGAGGGAATAGGCATTTTTTTTCTTCACCATTTTTCATTTCTTCCATTGTAATGAGAGAAGAGATCTCAATTAGGGAGCTCAAGAGCCCTCCCAAGGAGGAAGAGGGGACTCATAAGTCCTTTCCTTTCTCTACGAGGGTTTTCCTACTAATGTATTTATCCATTGGTAGCAATATGTTGGTCATTTGTTGATTTTCATGGTTCTAAGTTTCTCAATCTTTCTAAAATTTATTTCTTAGTTATTTTTAGTTTTATTTATTTGTTTTCATGTGTGTTTGTTTTATCTAAACCACTCACAAAATTCTATATTTCTTAGCAGGCTTATCGAAACATGCAAGTGTTTTTTTTTTTCTCACCCAAGTGACAAAACCAACAAAACATATTGGAGACTCCACTAGGGATCGAACCCAAAATCTCTGGTTTCAATGAACATAGATTCTGGGTTCGATCCCTAGTGGAGTCACCAATCTGTTGTGTTGGTTTTGTCACTTGGGTGATAAAAAACACAACCCTTGCATGTTTAGATAAGACTGCTAAACAAGACATAATTTTGTGAGTGGGTTAGCTAAACCAAACACACATGAAAACAAAGAAATAAAATTAAAAACAACTAAGAAATAAATGTTAGAAAGATTGAGAAACTTAGAAGCATGAAAATCAATAAATGACCAACATATTGCTACCGATGGATCAATAGATTAGTAGGAAAAACACATAGAGAAAGGCAGGGACTTATGAGTCCCCTCTTCCTCCTTGGGAGGGCTCTTGAGTTCCCTAATTGAGAGCTCTTCTCTCCTTGTAATGGAAGAAATGACAAATGGTGAAGAAAAACAATGTCTATTCCCTCAAGAGGTGAGTGGAATGGCCTATTGCAATCATGCTTGAAGGATTCAAAGAGAAAAGAGGATTCTCAAAGAATAATTATTACAGCATACAAATACCTTGAAGATATTATTTTATTAGCACACCCTTGGCTCTTATTTATAGCATCCATTCATGGAAAAATGTAATTGGTTCATAGTGTGAATAAGGGGCCTTTTTGGGCACCCTCTATCCCTTGACCATCCTCCAAGCTATATTTCTCTCAGATATGAGTGTCAAATTGTGTTGGGGGTCAGACTAGAAGTGATTGAGGGGCTGACAAGATCCATAAATGCGTCGTTCATAGAATTTCTTAGATTTTCTCCTAGACAGTCGTTCTTTTTGTGCATAGTGCACATTGAGGGCTACGTTGGTCCGCACATGCTGCACACTCTCTGCATGCTTCCTTTGGTGAATTTATGGTTCTTTGATTGGAGACCATACTAGGGATCGATATCAAATTCCTCCCTATTTTAACCTTGAGAGAAATTCATTTTGATTGTTTTGACACGCAGGTACCAAAATCGGCCTAGCCCAACTTGCCAAAGTCAAAATTCAGAGCTGAGGAAGGAGTATTTCACTTGGAAATTTCTGCCCCAATGTGTGAAAAAAAGTGCACAACTTTTCAGGCCTATAGACACACATTGTGCACCCTTTTTTCTCCTTTTAGAACTGTAACCCATGAATAAGTCCAAATTTTCAAATTGTAAGGGTTTTTTATGAATGGTTTGAGGGCCCTTAGCCTTCAGATTTTTATTTTTCTGCACATTGTAAGGAAACTACACTCCACTTAGAGTCCTTTCTCATAAGAAAGGTTAGCTAACATAGGCACTTAGGGGTAAAAATAATCAATATTCTCCTCTTTTTCTTTGTTGTCACATGGATGGCTCATTATGATTTTAAAATTTTAAGTTGAAGTTATTGCTTTCATACACAATCACCTAAATTGGGACTAGAAGTTAATTTTAACCCTCAAGTATGGTCTTCCTCCACACCCTTCTTCCCCCGAACCCTTGTGTGATATAGGGAATCATAAAGGTGGTTAAAATGACATTCCATCTCCCTTAAAAAATATTTAGGAGAGGAAAAATACCCCCTAGGTTTCCACTTAGTTTTTGAAACCATCTTAAAGATTCGTGAGGACCCATACATGACCACATGTTTGCAAACTTAGGATAGTTTCTAAATGCTTTCTTATTTTAGATCACAATCTAGGGAAGTTTAAAGATCAAAGTAAAGGGACCATACATGCCCACATGTATACAATTCTAGGATAGTTTCAAATATTTCTTAGTATAGACAACATTTTAGGGAGTTTAAAGGATTTGTAAGGACCCATATGTCCACATTGCTAGTTCTTTAGGGCTTTAAATATTTCACAAGGTTGTACCAAAGACATATAGTAAGATAGGTAAAGAATATTTGTAAGGACCATAGGAAGTCCACATGTTGCAACCTCACACTTAACATATTAAAATATTTGCACACTTGTCACTTTCTTACTCACAAAGCTACTCCTCACACACATAATTTCTATTGGAATAGTGGAGGTCGAAGTAGGTTTTCTCCAAATGAATTTTGAAATATCTGACTAGTTCCTTGGAAATTATCCACACCACTTAATTCAAACGAGGTTGGTCTATGACCCCAATCACTCAGCCCACCACATCTAAATATTTTCTAAAAACGCACTAAATTTTCCTCCACTTTAGGTGCCAAAATATATTTTTTAGTCTAGGTAGGATCTCGGGGGTAGGCATCCAAATAATCCCTCGTTATCAGGTTCTCATATTTTCAAACAATAGAAGTTGATAAATAGGGAACTTTTAAATTCTCCAAGTCAAGTGTTACTACACCATAAGGCAGGGAGATACCCGTGAAGGGTTGAAGGCCGAGGTCTGGTTGTTCTGTGCATCCCTCCTTGAGTCACCCAACTCTTGTGAGAGAATCCATCCCGTGACCCATTTCTGAGGCCAAAAATCTAAATGTCGCACTTTGATCGAGGTACTTAGTGGCCAAAATCAGGATATCCACCAAGGTGGTGATTTTGGGATGCAATCACACCTTGATCATATTTTATGTGGCTATTGGGTAATATCACCAGCTCTTTTGGGATATGCACACTCTATGCCTCATTATAACTAATTACTTCAACCTTCACTAGTTCCTCTCTTAGTGGATTCAGACCCCACTATCGAGTGCTATTGGAAGGCCCAATGCTAATTGAGAGGAAGGAAGATACGTCTTTTAGGACACGATCATTTTTTTTTTCCCCCATGCAGACAAAATCCACCTATCCACATGCTTTTTTATTTACAGTTGATTTATTTATGATGTTCATTTGATTACATGCAATTGTGAGTTACACTATTGTGAAGGTCAAAATCTCTTGTTCATTTATTTCTCTCTTATCATAATTTTCACACCCTCACTTTGCTAGTCAGAAACCATAGGGGAACCATGTAATCCCCTTCATTCTAGATTCTTGCAGAATCCCCCTCTTATTCTAGGAGAAGTCCCTAGTCTTGCCAACTGACAGGATCAACCATCTTACATCCCAATGAGTGCTACTATTTTGGGATCAACCTTACTTGGTTCCACTTTTCTTGGGTCCAATACCCAAGGCCATCAATCCATTAGTTCTCCTTGACAAGGAGGCAGAGGTCAAACTTCTTCTCAAGGGATAACTACAAGCCCACCAAATCCCTCTCAAGGGAAAGGTCCATTACCTACTCACACAATGTCGGGAACTAATTCTCTGCCAAATATTCCTATGCTATACTTGGAATCCCTCAACATTATTTATTTGACCAAACTCATGAATGATCCCATTTTACATGACCCCACATGGCCCAATATGCCTACCAAACTACCTTTAGATATTCCAAAGTTTGAAGGAAAACTAGGGAAAGATCTTGCCAACCATGTTATGACATTTCACTTATGTTTCTCTTCAAACAACATCATGGATGATTCCATCCATTTGAGTTTATTTCAAAGAAATGTCATAGGTTCGTCAACCAAATGGTATGTCTATGAAAAAATCAAGGTCCCATGTGACCTTTGAATCATTAGCAAAGGCCTTTTTGTCATTTTTCCAACTACCAGTTCATCATGATACTGGCTTAGAACTTCTCTATGAGTTCAAAGAAACCACTACTATCCATGTAGCCGACCACATCCATGAATGGAATCGGCGACGTAGTTTTTTTAAAGTGGAAACCACCAAAGAACAACGCCTTGATTGGTTTCTCAAATCACTCATCTCTGTTATTGCCAAGGATGTAGCATCCAATTTTCCTTAGTCATAAGAGGAGGCCATCAACAAGGCCCAACAATTTGACCTCATCTATGATTAATCAGGTTACTTGTACATAGTATTTCCTGATGCACCTCAACCCATACCATTCGGCTAGGACAAACCTGGGATGTGCCACATTGCGGATGGGTTGATTGGTTCTATGATCCATCTCAACCATTACGGCCACCCATATCCCACTTATGATACACCTCAATATCTAAAACCATATGGAGGGATGTCTTATTACCCTCCTCCCACTCACCAACAATCATATCTTATGGTTACCCCTCCACCAATGGGTAAACCCTCACCGGTACCCATGATTCATATAGACTCTCAAACAAGTATGAGCTCACCCTCAACCCACGCATATAACCTCAACAGTAGTGGAAGTGCTTCAACTTCCTACACACCATATGGATCGTCTCCACAAAAAAATCCATATTTTCCATTTCCTGGTTCTCCCCAATTGGTTTCTCCTCCACCAGGACAACCATATGTCGGCGTTAAATTTTCTCAACCCTCTCCCATTCAACAACTTCATAATTTTGAACAATTGAATACAGAAAATCCAACCCATATGCTAAATAATGCCAAGACGAAAGGGAAAAACTGAGACAATAATAACCCGGGACCAGGAGGAAATAACCCCCAACAAAACCATCATGCTGGGGGAAACCATAATCGAGGAAACCAAAACCCCCAAGGGGGCACCAATAACAATCAACCACAATGAGGGAAGAACAATAACTTTGTAATGAACTTCCCTTGTGCTCTATGCGGTGAGTATGGACATTATACACACCACTACCCCTAAATTTCTGATTTCAAATGGATGAAAGAATCCATGAATGCGTAACATCCCCCAACACCACCTGACTCTCAGTAGGCCCCACACAATTATTTGCAACCACCACCTCCGATTATTTTTCAAAACCCTATTCCAAAATAAGGTGTGATGAATACCCAATAGGAGGTACACCTTGCTTGGCCCCAACTGGGGTAGTATCAAAACCTAGGTCCCAATCAACCTTGAAAACTGACTGATCGCAATATCCTCCTTACCAATGAAGGAGAGATTCTTCTTCAAACACATGGTCACCAATACTGTGTTTGCCTTGAATCTATCGCAACCACCTCAGAAGCGGATCCAACTACATCCAGACAACCATTGATGATTCCACGGCCTAACACTGAACCAAACCCTTGTATACCCCATATGTCGTTATAACATAATGCACATAACCCTCATGCTAGGGAATCCCATAACTACAGTATGGTCGATGACATAGCACAGTCTCCTGTAGCCATGTCTGTATTGGAGGTCCTCCAAAATTTTCCATCTCAGTGGAAATCCTTTCTTTCTTCCTTGGGGGAAGTTGACCGAGTTGATACTCGACTCATCACTTTTGATCTAGATAATGAAGAAGCACACCTCCCTACCTTGGTAGATTTTCAGATACCAGTTAAGATCCAGAACATCACAGTTCATCGGTGTATCATCGATGAAGGTGCATCCACATGCATCATTTCCAAAGTAGTATGGAAAAAACTTGGCTCACCTGAACTAGTACCATCTTCCATCACCCTGATATCTTATGACAGTCGACCATCATTCCCTGATGGGATCTTCCAAAATGTCCCTGTAGAACTTGGGGGAAAAACCATCCTCATCGATATCGAATTTATCGACACCCCACTTGATTGCAATATCTTTTTCGAATGTAGCTACATGTATGCTATGAAGGCGATATCCTTTTCTTTGTTTCGAACAATGATTTCCCCCCACAACAGGAAAATCATCACCATTGACCAACTTACACAATATGAGCCTAATCATTTCGTCAACATTGATAACATTCTCCCCCTTTTCCGCACTAGCTAAGATGATTTTTCGATCATGTACATGGGTCCTGGAATTTTCAAGGACCCATCCTTGTTGGGGGAATCTCATGGAGCACCACCTCTCCTACACCCTTCAACACAAGTGTGTGTAGTATCTTCCAATGGAACAGATATCATAGACACTACTCCTCCCATAGAGGCCCCTCCCCACATAAAATTTCCACCCGTTGGAGAACTATTACTGCAAGAATTACTTGAGAACCTCACTACAACACTTATACCAGATTCCCCCCCCCCCTCTAAGGGAAAATCCCAGTTTGGGAGACAGGCCCCCAAGCCATTACCCAAATTCCCTTTTTTTACCCCCCACCTGGAATCCAAGCATTCCAGGTAGCTGCTACTCTCACCCTTCCAAACATGGTTGTCACCATAGATATATGGTATCTCCATCCACCCACTATGGATTGTACACCATATCTCCCTCCTTAGACAAAGGGATTACTGATGCAGATCCCAGTATAGGATCCTACCACACCACCCCCACCCCCAACTAGCAGCAACACCACCACCACTAGGGGCAGATGAAAGAAGAACGAGCCCAAAGCTCCGCTTCCTCCTCGATATCAACCTCCTTGCACACTATGTGACAGAGAAGGATACCCCACTAACAAATTTCCTACTCTTCCCGAGTTACAAAATCTTATCTAGCTCCCTAAAGAAAGCACATTCCTTTCCACTCCACTAAGTACATCCACCGCTACTACGGATTCCTCAACCACACACAAGAAAGGGATACAAACCAATTTTTCATGTGCCATATGTTCAAAATATGACCATTAAACTCATCATTTCCCAGCTCTACCTCAATTTCTCCAAACATTAGCCGTAATATGCCATACATCTTGTCTAGAGACCTCTCAGTCACCCCCCATGGAGGCTCACATTACTCACATTTCTTTATGGTTTGTCGTCATTCCCCGAGCGAACGAGGTACCATCCATAGTATCCTAACATTTTATTTATTTCCAATGGGCCATCACACCCTATACCTGGTATCCCTTCTACATCCTCATCTCCTGAGGAAAATAACGCTTCCCCATTGAAAATTCCCTCTTTCACCTCCCAAGATCCCCTATATTCTCGCATTTTCCACTGAGATGAAGATGTCCTGGAGGAACTAACTACCCTTGATTTCCCATGGAATGTTCTCCATAATTGAGTACGTTTCCTATCACAAGAGGTATTTCACCCTCCTGACCTCATGTATGACCCTCCGTACAGTCCCTAGCTAACCTCCCTCAAAATCACACAATGCGGTATGATAAGGTCACTAACCTATCTCTCACAACTCTTGGATATGTATCCCAAAGCTCCCACAATATTAAAATCACCTCACATATCTCTCGCTAGATCCCTAATATCATCTACACTTCTCCCCAAAGGAGAATTTTTTTTTCTTTCTTTCACGCCACGTTCAAGTACGCATGCTCACTTTAAGTTTTATCAAATAATTGTTATGTGTTCTTTATCATCAGATATTGTTCACGTCAGGTATTTGGTTTTTTATGTGTGAAGGAACTTGTTCAACAAGCTTTATGACCTCTTCAGGTATATGTTCGACACTGGCATGTAGTTGCTCCCTCTGTTAATAATTTCATATCCTGGTCACACCCTCAGACATTTACCTTTTGGGTCCTTAAATTAGGCTCTGCAGTATCTTTACCTCTGCCACATTTGGGTACTGTCAACCAATATAAATATCCCCCACATGATTTTTCCCATTCATAGTTCCCCTTAGAAACTTGACACTCATGCTTATTTCACCCCCTAGGGATGGGATTCTAGATAGTATTTTGCATTTTTGAGAATGAACCACATACTTCTTCTCATCATATTGCTAACCTTCCCAATGGACTCCCAGGTCATATCAACTTAGTTCTATTGACTTCATCTCTGTGGTGTCATTATCCCTCCATCTCTTCCACCACCATTTTTCCCATCTGCAAATTGTCCTCCATCCATTTACCTAATAAAGAAACCCACCCATGGGGCCCCTACCCTCCACCAGTTCTCTTTCACAAACTTTCACCCTAATAGGCCAAGACATCTTTCACTATGACACTCATTTCTATATCTGTATACTCAACCCAAATTATTTTTTATTTCTTTGGTAAATGTATAAAGCCTTTGTTTCCAGCATATACATATCTTTTTCGCCATCATCCTTGATGGCATTCTTTCCCTGGAAAATAAACCCATTTCTCCCTTGGTTGGGGCATCCACTAATTTTCCAACATTGTTAACGAACCCTGAGTGTTGAAAATACTAAGACAACTGAGAGGAGAGGGGGCTGAATCAGTTGTTACTGTGCTTAAACAATTTATGACTATTCAAACAATTTTTAATCTCTTCCAAGTGACCATCAATATTATATAACATATGAACAACATGAATAATGAACATCAGTCACACATAAGATATACACAGAGATAGATTTTCATGAGGAAACCCATAAAGGGAGAAAACCTCTTCTTCTTTGAATGATAGGTAGTATTTTAAGTTTTGTACATCATCTATGTTTGAGCACCAACTCAAAGTGAGGCTACTACCTCTGTTTTACAAGCTCCAACTTGTTGAGAGAACTAACTCTCTAGTTTCTCTAGCATCCACTAGAAGGAAGCATCAACTCCCTGAGTGTTCCAACACCAATTGAATGGAAGCACCTACTTCCACTTATACAAGAAGAAACTTGTTGAGAGCACCAACTCTCTGGTTTCTCTAGCATCCACTAGAAGGAAGAATCAACTCCCTAAATGTTCCAACATCAACTGGACTTATACAAGAACCAACTTGCATACAGAAAAAAGATTTGTTTTCCCCGAGCACCACCTTGCCTCCTTGTTTTTCTAGCCACAACTAGATGGAAGATACAACTTCCAATATTCAAGCACCAACTTGAATATCAGAGGACCACAGTCCTCCCTAGCACCACCCAACCTCCCTTAAAATAAATAAGTGATTTAATAACCAACAATACAGGTGTTGCAATTCTTACCACTTATCCTCTGTTCAATAATTCTTCTCTGCTTTTATCTATTCTGCAATTATGCTATGCTTCTATCTATTCTGTGGTTCTCTCTACTTCAAACTGTTTTGAAATTCTGTTCTTGCTTCTGTCTGTTCAACATCTCTAAGTTTTATCTCACAATATGCATACTGTAATTTTTACCCTTCTTACAGTTCAATTCATTTTTCACTCAGAACTGCCAACAATACACAATCACTGCATATTTTTTTTTATCCCCACTGGCTTCTTCAGTTACACCTTGACTCCCCTAGAGAAAAAATGCCTTAGCAATTGAATCGCCAACCGTCCAAGAATCATGATTTAGTTTCGTTAACTGAATTGTAACTGAACAACTAATCATGAGGTGGAACGGTAGCCGTTCAATCATATTCCCAATTCACTAGCACCATTGGATTACATCCGCAGGGTCTCGTGCTTATCCCATTTTCCCATTGGCTGTGACCACAAGCTAATAAAAAAGTGATTTCGCATTTCAGATATCTTGTGGTGAGGCTTCTCAAATTTCCATGTCACGATATCTGAAAATAGGGCTTAGCAATTAGTACCTTCCCTTTCTGTGACCACCGACGATGACCACTGGCTACACCAACAAGCGCTATGCAATTTCACGTTTCGTGAATTTTGTTATGAGTAACTCTGACTCTTCTAACTCCCGATCACAAAATGTAGCCTTGCAACTTGCAAGCTCCTTCCTTCTTGTGTAATATACATCTTGATGTTCCTGAGTTTATGCTTTAAGGCTATAAAGCATACCGTCAAGGCATCCGTAAATGATTTAAAGGAATGATTTGGGAAAAAGAAATCAAAGGAAGATTAAAGCAGAATCAGTTTCTCAATTGTCTTTGTCTTGCTTCCTATTGTTCTTGGATGCTAATGTCTCGCTCAATAGCAGCCCATGAACGTTCTAACTCAACCCGGTTAGTTGTTGTTTGTAAAATGGTATTAAATAAACTCAAGGCAATACTGGTTTGATCCTAAAGGCCTAGTTCAATGTTGGGTTGTCTGCTACTTGGGAACGTCATGGATGATAAAACTTTATTTATTTGTAAAAGGATTTTAATCAATTTGTTACTTCAATTTTTCTAGAGATGAGAACAAGAAAAACAATTTTAAAATCCAAAACAGTAATGCAAACACATTCGAGGCCGTTTCCTAGATTTGTAACAATTTCGAGAATCGTAAAATAACAAATAAACACTACAGAAAAATATGAGGCTTTAATCAAGAAAGAATCTCATATTTCAATAGACAATGATGAAAGAAAAAATGGGGTTTCTAACAAGAGTTAAGTATTAAGGAACAAAAGTTTTACAGGTCTTAAAATTACTAAAAGCGATTTCAGAGGAAAAATTGTAAACCATTTGACATCCAAACCAATCTGAAATATAAATCAATGATGTATATAACTTCAAATTGATTACTCGTTAGAAGAACATTGAAAGGAAAAATTCAACAAAGTATAATAAACATGGTGAAGACACATAGCTACAAATTTGAAGGATCCAAAATCTCGTTTGTGATCTATATTCTGATGTATTTGAAAACTGATATTACAAAATGGCTCTCTCCAAAAATTCCGAAGCCTTTTCTCAGCCTTTAGAAACCATATTTATACATTTTCATCAAAATTTCTCATTGGTGATTAACCAACTTCCTAATATTACGGATACATAAAAATAATGTCAACCGTTTACAATTTTTTTTCTAATCTTAAATGATAAAAAACATTTTAAAAGATTTTAAGCTTGCGTTGACAAACTTCCTTTCTCCGCTTCAATGCACTGAACACATTTTCCCAAAAACTTCACAAAAGTCCTGGGAGCATCTGGTAATTCATTTGCTTAAAATAAGAAAAATCTTTTCTGCAATTCCGGCAACCGGTTTTCTATCATATTTTCTGTGAATTTAATAGTTTTCAACTTTAAATTTGACATCACCATCCATTTGTTGATCTCTGTAATATTGATGAATTTAATGTTTGAAATCTCTTCTTTCATTTCCTCCAGCTCTTCTCTAAACCTTAGTTGGTGCTTGGCAATATTGATTCTGCCTAATAATCCGGAACAACCATCTGTTCCGATATTCAAAGAATCTCTTTCTAACAGATCGAATATTCCCTGGCAATCATCATTGACTTCTCTTGTTATTCGTTTATATTCGGCCAACTTTGCTTCCCACACTTTTATTATTATGTCCCCTTTAACCTCTTTAGAAATAGATAATTTATGAATCTTTCCAATCTCTTCTTTTGATGAGAAAGTCACTTCCTTTTGAAAAGTTGTTCTAGCTGTTTTCGCCTCCCTTTCCTTCTGGAACACATTCTCTAAAGACTTATTTGTTTCTTGAAAATATTTCTGGACTACTTCCATATTCAAGAACACTTTTTGTTGTTCCTCCTCTATTCTTACATATATCTCCAATGCTTGTGTCCTGAAATTTTCAAGTTCTATTACCTGATTAGTAATAGAAATAATTTTATCTTGTAAATGTTTGTTTTCTTCTTCCAGCGTTCAAACCTGTTCCTGTGTGACCTGTATTATGAGTTTTGCCTCCTCCAAGTCTTTATTCTTTTTCTGGATTTCTTGCATATCCTTTAGTCTAGCTTTTTCTAGACCCTTTTGTATTCCCCAACTAATATTTCTTTCGTTTTCTTTTAGTTTGTCTTGCAACTGAATTATTGTTTGGTCCTTCTGTTCAAGCATAGTTGTTAAATTACCTACATAATACATGTTTGCTGATGCTATAATACCCATTGTACCTGCTAATTCTGTATCAAATTCTCCATCCTTGAGTTTCTTTCCATCTATAATAACTCTATGTTTTTTAATCGTTCCTTCTCCTCTTGGATGAATTTCCTATTTCAAGACTGCTCTTCTCTTTTTACTGAAAAAGTAATCTGATGAGGGGATTTCATCTCTCGAAATAGGCTCTAGATCACTGACATATAAAACTCCTTCATGGGGGGTTCCAAAAGTCGACTGTAATGGAGTTAAAGAGGTGATAGGACTACCAAGTTCTGTCGAAGCTGTTCCTCCTATCTTTTCTGGAACATTCTTCATGATTTCTGGAATTGTTTCTGGCTCTTTTCCCTTATCCATTCCTGTTTATTTTGTTTTAGAACCCTCTGTATATTGGGAAGGTATCTCGGTATTTTTCAACTTACCTTTGTTATTTTCTTTATCCTGTATATTAGTTTCAAACCCTGGAGGGGATCCTTGTTGTTCTGGCAATGGGGTCGAAATTTCACCCTGTAAAATCTTAGGTAGGCAGCTTCGCCTATGGCTTTGAAAATATGCGAACCCAACCTGTGAGTCAGGTGGCAAGGCCTGGACTCTATTCAACACTTCTTCATAAGACTTAACATCTTTAAATATATCATCATAAATAGATACTTCATGTTCATATGCCTTTAGATTACAATGTATGTAATGCCTATTTATTATTTGGTAGGGGTCATATTTTCTGTGCTCAATATTTACTAATTTCACTTCTTATAGTGACTCGGCCTCTACCTTAGAATGGCCTAAATTTGATAAAGAAAATTTCCCAACATGAACAGGGAAAGATGGCCATGATTTTTTCTGAAGTGCTTTTAATTCCAATCCAACACCACCCTTGGCTATCTGATGAGATACTTCTCTGCATACCAATCTATCTGGTAGGAATTTAGGGAGTGCATGAGGGGGAATGGAACAACCATAAACCCTAATGTAGGAAAATTTTTCCTCAATGAACCAGTCGGCAACTACTTTAAGACTTTCTATGATTGTATCTGAAATGCGAGGGGGTTCGCATCCAAAAAACATTTTGTGCATGGGAATAATAATAAAATGACAAACCTCATAAAATGCACCTTTAGCATTTTATTCCCAAAGGGCCGAGTGGTATTTATGAATGGGTTATGTACAGGAAATACTCCAACTCCAATTCATTAATGGAAAGGGAGTCATAAAACATATTGCATCCATTATGTATGCAGACATATAAAAAGCCACTAGTTGTCCCTTTGACTTGGCTTCTTTATAGTTTAAAATTTCTTGTGTTGGGTTATCCGACAAAATCTTATGCCAGTTAAAACCATTTCCTTCTGAAGCTTCCTCTAAAAAGGGTACCCAGTCTGCATGAAAATGACAGGGATCTTTTCTCCTAAAAAGTCTGCATAACATAATGGCTATATAAACCATATATTCATTTAAGGAGGCTGTAGCATAAATCCCATGAGCATCAACCCTAAACTTTTCTTTAGACCTCGCCCATCCTCTAATCATATCAGGATATGTCTGGTCTTCCTCAATACATTCCTTTCTCTGAAACTCAACTAAAAATTCAGCATTAAAAGTATGTTTATGATTCAACGAGAGTTTATACATTACTTGAATGTGCTATGGTCTAAATGAGCTGACGATAGCTCCTTGCTCGTTTAGAATTCTCCTTGTTGGGATATCTACCTTATCCAGAGCCCAGCTGATCATATCAGTGTATGCCACCAGCCTCGGACGCACAACAATTTTATGAAGCTCAGACTCAACTATGTCTCGGAAATGATTTTCGGAGTCAGGATGAGCATTCTCTAATTCATATTCCAGCAAATCTGAGATTTGAGTCCACGATTTAATATAATCTATAACATGTGGAGTGGTATCGAAGATAATATCTCCTTCCTGTGTGTCTTCATTCTTTTTGGGTGCCTTTTTGGGTGCCATGACTTTTGTGTTTAATTGGAAACCTGTAACAACAAATGGATGACTGAGCTCAGCTTAGAATGATAACACAGACATTCAAATGTTTATTTTGAATATATTTAAAAAATGACGAGATTTTCACAGATGTCACAAAATTAAAGCTCTTAATGCAGAAGATATTTTATCGAGATACGCTTTTAATGTTCGTATTCAAGTACCTTCGGGTTTTGAGGAAAACGAGAAACCTACTTAATAGGTAAGCGAAACATAAATGAACACCTAATATTACCATTAATCTTGTTTTTAAGAAAAAGGTTAATTAATGTTAATCATAATTTAAAGCTGAAAACTTCATTTTTCGGGGTTTCAGAAATCGTGATATCGAGAGATATGTAGTCACTGAAAAACGATTTCCAAAAATGTGAAATCGCGAAATCGCGATGCTTTAATTAGCATTTAAAAGTTTTTAGCACGTTAGTTTATTGAGATTAGACTTTTTTTGGGATTTCAAAAATCAGGATTTCAGAAATCGGGATTTCGGGAAACATGATGACAGGAGACGTGTGTTATTAATGAAATTTGATCTCCGAAATCGCGAAATCGCGATGGCTTGTTTCTTTTTTCAAAATAGGACTTAACTTATTTAAAAGTTTTTAGCACGTTAGTTCATTGAGATTAGACTTTTTTTGGGATTTCAAAAATCAGGATTTCAGAAATCGGGATTTCAGGAAACATGATGACAGGAGACGTGTGTTATTAATGAAATTTGATCTCCGAAATCGCGAAATCGCGATGGCTTGTTTATTTTTTCAAAATAGGACTTAACTTATCTTAATTAATTAAATAATCATGATTAAAGCCAAAACAAAAAAAAATTAATTTAACGTGACTTATAGATCGGGTTTTCGGAAATCGGGATTTCGGGAAACATGATGACAGGAGACGTGTTCTCATAGAACCACGAATCCCGAAATCACGACATAATTATTTTAACCTTTAACCTTTCTTAGAAGAGACTAAACTAATTCATTTTTTTTTTTTAAATTAAGGTTCCAAAGTTTTGGGAAATCGAGGATCGGTGTTTCATGATTCAATTTGCATGAAACATCTGTTTGCAGAAAACCCCGAATCCCGATTTCTTTAACGTTTAAATTAAAAAATCACAAATTTAAAATTACAACCCTTTTAAAATAATTTTTCCAAAAGAGCGTTGGAAAATTTATATTTATGTAAAAAAAATTCGATTCATTATCAAAAAAACAATTGATAAAAAGGTGTTGTGAATTTAGAAATGACGAAACTCTTATTTTCAGAAAGCCGAAACCCGAAAAATAAAAATCTAGGCCTTAAGGATAAAAAAATTAAGCTCTGTTTCAACACATTTAACGATCCATGACCCTCGATCCAAGGGTTTAGATCAATCCTTGATCCAATGACCTATATTATTTTGGGATATCGCATATCAGAATTTCCCACAACATGCTCCTTTGACTCCTCCAATGTACAAGTCAACAAAATTTCAATCGCTTTCCATGTGTCCTATGGCTCCAATGGCCAGGATTGTTATCACGTTTTCACATATCACGAGTTCGAGGGGTTAGAGCACCTCCCTTTGGATTTCCCGATCTCTGAAATTTTGAAATAGAGCCTTTGTCATTCTCTGATCTTTTGTACATGTCTTCTTTGATAATGGACGGTCCCCCTGCTTTTGGGACTTTGAAAACCTACTTCTCCTTGCACTTAAAGATCGTTCTCCTTCTACTATATCCAATGATGGTCGGTCCTCATGCTCAGTTCCGACGTCTGATATTTGTTCCCCTCTTTTATGCATTCCTCCTGTCTATATTCAGATTTGACAGTCACCGGGAACTCTGAATGGGTGATCCAGCGACCACTATTTCTCTTCACTGTTGATCTTACCATGCCATCATCACTGTGTTGTTGGTCGTTCTAATCGTGCCATCAATGAAAAACAAGCACACGTTTCCTTCTGTCTGTAAGTATGCCAACAATCTCCCCCTTTGGCATTGATGGCAACCTTGTACCTGGGGAACTGCACTCTGCACTCTCTTCCTGGACTGCTATTCTCCCTGCTGAACATGCAACCAAACACACCACTGTATCATCCTTACCACACTTTTTCTCCCCCTTTGACATCAATTTCAAAGAAGAAACATGCTCCCCCTGAGCTATTGCCGTACATCTCGAAGGTATAAGATATGTGACAATCACATACTTCCCCTTCAAATCTGCAAGAGTTTGTATCATCTATAAAATTTGTGTGCAACAAGTAGCAACAACAATGTACTCTACCTCTATATTCAATAAGGAAATAGATCTCTGCTTCTTACTAATCCATGCTACTAACGAGTCACCCAGGAAGAATGCACCTCCACTGGTGCTCTTTCTGTCATCCACACAATTTTCCCAATCTGCATCTGAATAAGAAGCTAACTGAAAATTTAGATTTATGGGTACCACAAACCATAAGACATTGTGACCTTCAAGTATTTGAATATCCTTGTTATAGCTACCAAATGACTTTGTTTAGGAGAAGACTGATAACGACCTACCATTCCAACAACTTGCATTATATCAGGAGGGGATGTTGTGATGTACAAAAGACTACCTATCATTGAGCGATATGTCCTATGATCAACATCAGGTGAAATTTCATCTTTACTAAGCTTGCAACCAACCACCATAGGTGTACTGACAGGAGAAGAATCCTCCATCTGAAATTTCTTCAACATCTCTTTCAAATACTTTTCTTGAGAGATAAATATTCCCATAGAACTCTGATTTACTTGTAAACCAAGAAATTATGATAGTTCTCCTATCATGGACATCTCAAACTCTGTTTGTATAGAGTTAGAAAACCACTAGATAGAGGATTCATTAGTACAGAAAAAAATAATATCATCTACATAAACCAAAACAACTAGTAAATTATCACATTTATACTTAATGTAGAGATTTCTATCAACAATACCTTTCTTGAACCCTTTGTCTTGTAAAAATTTGTCCAGTCTATAATACCAAGCTCATGGTGCTTGTTTCAGTTCATGTAAGGCCTTCTTCAGCTTCCAAACATGATCATGATTATCTGTCAATGAGAATCCTTCAGGTTGCTCCATATATACCTCTTCCTCTAGATCTCCATTAAGAAATGTTGACTTAACATCCATCTGATACACTTTAAAGTTCTTATGACATGAATATGAAAGAAACATTCTGATGGCTTCCAATCTTGCCATTGGTGCAAATGTTTCATCAAAATCCCGACCTTCAACTTGTGCATACCCTTTACAGAACAATCTGGCTTTATTTCTAACAACTTGTCATTTTTCATTCATTTTATTCTTGAACACCCATTTGGAACCTATTACAATCTTATCTTCCAGTATAGGAACAAGTTCCCAAGTATTTTTCTTCTCAATCTGATCAAGTTCTTCATTCATATCTCTAATCCAATCATCGTGGTTGTTGGCTTCATAATTTTTTTTAGGTTCAATCATAGATAGAAAAACAATCTGAGATTGTTATGAATCTTTAACTAATTTCCTTCTTGTCTGAACTCCTTTATTTATATCTCCGATTATCTGATTTTTAGGACGATTCTTTTTAACAATTCTGAGGGGAGGTTTTGTTTCTTTCTGCTAATTTGTGTCAGCCTGAGTATTCATATATTCATCTAATTCAGATTCTTCCCTTTCTGATCCTTGGACCTGCTCATCTTCATCTTCAACTATATCTTCTGTGCTTGGTTCAACACTACTTATATTTCTGTCTGAGACTTCTTCATCAACTTTTATGTCGATACAATCAACCAATTTATGTATCCTCTTATTGTAGCATTTGTACCCTTTACTATTTTTATCATAACCTAAGAAGATACCTTCATCATCCCTATAATCATATTTCCCAATATTTTCATCATTATGCTTGATATAACATTTACTCCCAAAGACTTTAAAGTGCTTGATTGAAGCAGGTCTTCCAAACCATAGTTCATAAGGAGTCTTGTCACTATGTGGCATGAGATGAGCTTTCTTAAGGATACTACCAGTTGTATGGATTTATTCCACCCAATATTTCTGAGCAATATTCCTTTCATTCATCATTGATCTTTCCATCTGCTGAACTGATCTATTCTACCTCTCAACTACTCCATTTTGCTATGGAGTTCTTGGAATAGTGTATTCTCGTTTTATTCCATTTTTATCACATAACTCTTTGAAGGTACATGAACTAAAATCTCCTCCTCTATTAGACCTTACTGCCTTCAATCTTTTTCCTGTTTGATTCTCAGTCAGAGCCTTAAACACTTTGAATTTTTCAAATGCTTCTGATTTTTCCTTCAAAAAGGCAACCCACGTTAGTCTAGAATAATCATCAATAATCAACATAAAACAATTTTCTTTTCCTATACCTTCTTTTCTTGATGGTCCACATAAATCCATATGTACTAACTGGAGAGGTTTTTCCGTTGAAGGATTTTTTTTAGATTTGAATTGAGTGCGAGTAAGATTTCCTATCTGGAAAGGTTTACAAATAGTCATATGACTTTGATATATTCAGAAGATCTTTTACTGCCCCATTGTTTCTAAGATTTATTATATGATCAAAATTTAGGTGTCCAAGTCTCCTATGCCATAGCCAACTTTCATCATATTTTCTTAAGTGGCATTTTTCTTTTTCTTCTTTTAACACATAGACATTATTTTCTATTCTTATCCCTTTTGCAACCAGTTGTCCTGAATTCAAAGACTTTATTTTACAATCTTTAGAAGTAAAAACAACTTCACATCCTTTGTCACAAACTTGACTAACACTTAGTAGATTATGTTTCAAACCATCTACAAAGAGCACATCTTGATTTTTTCCTTTGCCTTTACTCAGGCTTACCATTCCTTTATCTTTTATTTTTCCTGGTGCATTGTTTCCAAAAGTTACATTCCCTGATTTGTTTTCAATTAGAGTTAGAAACTTAATTTTATCTCCAGTCATATGTTTGTAACATCCACTATTAATATACCAAGGATTCTTTTGTCTTTGGGCTGATAACACTAATCCACACTGGTCATCTTCTTTCTTCTTCCAAACCTTGAAATTTTCAGCAGTAGGATTCAGATTTGGCTTATAGTTCTTTAAGCGACAGTCTGCAGCTTTATGTCCATAATTATGGCAGTTGTAACATTCTGGATCATTGAATAACAGATCATAACAATTGTTATGCTCATAACTGTTGTTATGTTTCACCTGTTTCCTTCTCCCAGTCATCAAATGATCTATAATCTGTGATTGTTTGTTGCTTGGCTATCTCAATCTTTGTGGTGGTCGATAATTATTCCTTGAAAAACTTGATTGCTCATATCTAAATCTTAAAGAACAATTTATAGCTTTGTGACCAAAGTTAGAAAAGAAAAAACAATATCCATGGAAAAATCCTTTGTACCTAGTAAAAGACTATCTTCTTTGAGTGGGTCGATTTCTTCCATGCTGATAGTTTCTCTGATCTACAGATTCGGTCCTGGTACTTTTTCTTTCATTCCTTCTTGGTGGTTGATTTAATTTCTTTGTTTCTATAGAGTGGTTGTTGTTAATGATTGTAGATTTGACAAACTTAATGGGTTATGTATTACTTGGATAATCACTACTTGATCCTTCTTCATAGCCCAAGCCAGCTTTCAACTTTGGATTCCTTTGCTGATTTAGAATGAAAGTTAATTCTTCTGAGGCTTTAATACTTGAAAGATTTTGGTGATACAATGCCTTAAAATTCTCCATTTCTTTTTTGTTTTTTACTATCTCTTCTTCTAAGGCTTCACACCTTGATTTATTCTCCGATAACTGTTGTTTTAGAATGTCTTCTATTTTCGTTTCCTCTTCTAACTCCACTTTTAGTAGAGAAAAGTCTTCATCAGGTTTTTTATCATTCATTTTAAACTGCATCAACAACCATTTTTGTTTTCTCTTCTTACATCTGAGTCTCTCAATTTCTTCCAAAGCACTGATTAATTCACCTTCTGTATCCACCACAACTTATTCATCATCCATTTCACCTCCTAAATTTTCATCATCAAGATCTCCCATGGCCATAAGAATAAAATCATTCACTTTTTCTTCACAGGATGAATCACTATTTATGTCTTCTGAGGAGTCATCATTGTTTGCACACAAACTTTTCTTTTTACTATATTTCTTAAATTTGTATTTCTTTTCTTCATTAGAGTTCTGGTCCTTTTTTTGATGAGGACACTTAGATGAAAAATGACCTATCTTACCACAGTTAAAAAATTTGAAGGGGAACTTGCCTTGATATTTTCTTGATCCTTTCTTTAACCTTATCACAAATTTTTCCTCAATATCATCTAATTCTGAATCATTATTATTGTCTACTTTAATGATGCTTCTATAGTGATAGATTTATCTTTGCTAATTCTCATTTCATATGTAGTTAGAGTTCCTAGGAGTTGATCAATAGTCATAGTTTTAAGATCATTTAGTTCTTCTATTACAGAGACTTTTGGATTAAATTTATCAAGCATAGATCTTAAAATCTTCTGAACTAAAAATGATTCTTCAATTTTCTCACCAGGACCCTTCATGGAATTCACAAGATCTTCACTCTTACAAAATACTTGTTGATTGTTTCATCTTCATTAATATTTAGTTGTTAAAATTTCAATCTATATGTTTGAAGTTTGACATCTTTTACTTTCTCATTTCCTTCATAATTGCTAATAAGTTTATCCCACATTGCTTTGGCAGTTTCAAGATGCATCACTTTTACAAACTCAACTTCAGCAATTCCATTCAAGATAACATTCATTCCTTTAACATTAAAGCTGAATTCTAACTTATCATCCTTGGAAGCTAACACAACAGGCTTTACATATCCAATCTCTACTACATCCCACACATCAGCACCTAAGGCCATTAAGTATGTTCTCATTATAATCTTCCATAAGGCAAAAATTGTTCCATCACAGAGAGGAGGCTTATTGGTTGAAGAACCTTCATGACTTGTCATGTTTAAGATTATAGATATACCTTTAAATAAAGGAGCCGGCTCCGATACCAAATGTTGAAAATACTAAGACAACTGAGNCAAACAATTTTTAATCTCTTCCAAGTGACCATCAATATTATATAACATATGAAAAACATGAATAATGAACATCAGTCATAGATAAGATATACATAGAGACGGATTTTCACGAGGACACCCATAAAGGGAGAAAACCTCTTCTTCTTCGAACGATAGGTGTAGCACCCGTCCACAGGATGCTAAGAAATTAACATTTATTCAAACACATACACAATAACAACTTCGTTTTAGCATAATTCCATTTTCATTTAAACAATTATTCTACATCTGCTCAATGATAAATTTAATAACATGATGAAATAAGTAGTAGGCTAGCTTTAAGATTTAAGAGCTTAAAACATAAGTATACTCAAAACATCAATAACAAAATATCACTGA
>SNQJ01S0079211.1:3040-19933 GCA_010110895.2 Picea sitchensis | reverse complement strand
TATCTTCTTGATGTCTATGACATCCCAGTTACCTCAATACTATAGTCATTTGGCTATCACATAGCTCATCATCCTGTAGGTTAGTTCACCAATAACACATATTGATGCAGATACGTCACAAATTTATATAAGAATCCATATTTTCATTGACGCCCAATTAAGAAATGTTTTCCTATTTACATCACGCATTGCATCTATTATACATTCACAATATAACTTGAATTGGTATACATGTATCAAACTTGCCCATTTTAATTTTCATGTTCAAATAATCAAATAACTATCTTTGTCATGAGCATATATCATGTAACATACATATAGGTCTAGAGGTACACATCTCAATGTCTAATTGACTCCAAACAAATGCTTGACTTTGAATTTTTAAGATTAGTAAACAACAATGTTCTAACTACCTAAGGTCAAAATATGGGGCATTACAATAGGCAGTATTTTAAGTTCTGTACATCATCTATGTTTGAGCACCAAATCAAAGTGAGGCTACTACCTTTGTTTTACAAGTACCAACTTGTTGAGAGCACCAACTCTTTGGTTTCTCTAGCACCCACTAGAAGGAAGCATCAACTCCCTGATTGTTCTAGCACCAACTGGATGGAAGCACCTACTTCCACTTATACAAGCACCAACTTGTTGCGAGCACCAAATCTATGGTTTCTCTAGCACCCACTAGAAGGAAGCATCAATTCCCTAAATGTTCCAACACCAACTGGAGTTATACAAGAACCAACTTGCATACAAAAAAACTCTTTGCTTTCCCCGAGCACCACCCTGACACCCTGTTTTTCTATCCACAACTAGATGGAAGATACAACTTCCAATATTCAAGCACCAACTTGAATATCATAGGACCACATTACTCCCTAGCACCACCCAACCTCCCTTAAAATAAATAATTGATTTAATAACCAACCATACAGGTGTTGAAATTCTTACCACTTCTCCTCTGTTCAACAATTCTTCTCTTCTTTTATTTGTTCTGTAATTCTGCACTGCTTCTATCTGTTCTTCGGTTCTGCTCTACTTCAAACTATTATGAAATTATGCTCTTTCTTCTATGTGTTCAGCATCTCTGAGTTTTATCTCACAATATGCATAATGTAATTTTTACCCTTCTTATAGTTCAATTCATTTTTCACTAAGAACCGCCAACAATACACAGTCACTTCATAGTTCGTTTCATCCCCACCGAATTCTTCAATTACACCTCGACTCCCCTAAAGCAAAAACGCCTTAGCAACTGAATCACCAACCATCTAAGAATCATGATTTAGTTCAGTTAACTAAATTGTAACTGAACAACTAACCGTGAGGTGGAACAGTATCCCTTCGATCAGATTCCCAATTCTCCAACACCATTGGATTACATCCACAGGGTCTTGCATTTATCCCATGTGCCCACTGGCTGTGACCACAGGCTAATCAGAAATTTATTTTTCATTTTTCATTTCAGATATCTTGTGCTGAGGCTTATTGAATTTCCATGTCGTGATCTCTGAAAATAGGGCTTAGAAAATAGTACCTTCCCTTTTTGTGACCACTGACGATGACCACCGGCTACACAAACAAGTGCTATGCAATTTCCCATTTCACGAATTTTGTTGCAAGTCACTCTGACTCTTCCAATTCCTGATCATGAAATGTAGCCTCGCAACTTGCAAGATCCTTCCTTCACGTGTAATATGCATCCAATGGTCCACGACCCTCAATCCAAGGGTTCATATCAATCCTCGATCCGATGACCTAGATCATTTTGCGATATCGAATATCGTGAGTTCCGACACCATGCTTCGTTGACTCCTCCAATGTGCAAGTCGACGAAATTTCGATTGCTCGCTACGTGTCCTATGGCTCTAAGGACCAGGATTGTTATTGCATTTTCACATATCGCGAGTTCGAGGGGTTAGAGCACTTCCTTCCTTTGGATTTCTCGATCTTTGAAATTCCAAAACAAAGCCTTTTTCATGCTCTGATCTTTTTCCACATGTCTTCTTTGATAATGGACGGTCCCCCTGCTTTCAAAACTTTTAAACTTATTTCCCCTTGCACTTAAAGATCATGCTCCTTCTACTGGATCCAATGATGGTTGGTCCTCGTGCTCAAATCCAAAGTCTAAGATTTGTTCCCCTATTTTACGTGTTCCTCCTATCTATATTCATATCTAACGATCATCGGGAACTTTGAATGGGTGATCCAATGATCACTGTTTCTCTTCACTATTGATATTACCATTCCATCATCGTTGCGTTGTTGATCGTGCTGATCTCACTATCAATGACAAACATGCACATGTTGCCTTCTATCTGAAAGTATGCCAACACTGAGTATCCCAAGTCCATGTACCCATGATCTCTGAGTTTTTCCACTTTGTTAGCCTTTGGAACAATTTAACCCCATATCTAGTCATCCCCCTGACACTAGACCCAGTTTTATGGTTCCCTCCAATCATCCTTCAAAATTCCCCAACCAAGGGTAGTCTTGCATCCCACAACATATTGAATTCGTTCATGTTACCCATCAGTAATTGATATCATGTATTACTCAGTGGATTTCATGAATCCATTTTCTTCTTAGAGTCATGTCTCCCTTCATGTCGACATCAACAGAGTTTCCATAAGTGCGACAGTATCTTGACTCTCATTACCTTTTCAACAAGGAGTCTTGGACGACATAGAGAGAATCAAAATTTCTCTCTGATTCTGTTGAACCCCATAACATTCGAATTCAACACAAATCTCATGTTACGGTGGGTCTTACTATGAGACTATTCCAGTTGTTTCATACCAGCTGAAGACCTATGAATTTGTTAGGCCATCAATGCCTTTGAGTCATTAACAATTATTATAGTCGTCCTTTCCTCACTTCAGAGCCCATTCACCATTCAAAACTATCATTTGTCATTATCAACCTCCCTCTAGGGCGTTGCAATTATCTACATCAACATACATCTTTAGGTACAATCTCACATTTTGGTTTCATGACACGAGCATGGGGCATGCCCGCCTCATTTGTACACAACTTTTATTTTTTCTCCCTAGAGAAAGGTTTGGGTCCCACAGTTTTCCCTCTCCCTACAATGGATCACTCTTGTTATTCCTCTCTTCAATATTCCTTGCAATGGAAATCTTAGCAAAAGAAACATTGATGTATTTCAGTTATACGTATGCTCCTAACCTCACACATCAGGGGGAATCTGTTATCACTGAAAAATCGTCTGCAACATTGCACACAATGGTTGAAGAAAAATATCAACGCCAGTGGAAATTAGTCCACCTACAACACCAAAATCCATCAAAAGGAAAAAACCTATATAATTGGTTCAAAAATCAAAGTGCACAAATTCACCAAAGGAAGCGCGCGCACAATGCACAACATGCGCAAGCCAACACAACCCTGAGCGCGCACTATGTGCAAAATGCACGACTCTCTATGAGAAAAGTTGTGAAATTCTATGAACGATGCATTAATGGATCTTCTCATCCCCTCAACCACTTATAGTATGACCCCCAACACAATTTGACACTCATATCTTAGCGAAATATAGCTTGGAGGCTAGTCAAGGGCTAGAGGGTTCCTTAAAAGGCCCCTTGTTCACACTATGAAACAATTACATTTTTCCATGAATGGATGTTATAAATAAGATCCATGGGTGTGCTAAGAAAATAAGATCTTCAAGGTATTGTTATGTTGCAATAGTTCTTCTTTGAGAATCCTCTTTTCGCTTTGAAGCCTTCAAGCACCATTGCAATAGGCCATTCCACTCACCTCTTGAGGGAATATGCATTGTTTTTCTTCATCATTTGTCATTTCTTCCATTGTAAGGAGAGAAGAGCTCTCAATTAGGGAACTCAAGAGCCCTCCCAAGGAGGAATAGGGGACTCATAATTCCCTTCCTTTCTCTACAATGTTTTTCCTACTAATCTATTGATCCATTGGTAGAAATATGTTTGTCATTTGTTGATTTTCATGGTTCTAAGTTTCTCAAGATTTATAACATTTATTTCTTAGTTGTTTTTAGTTTTATTTCTTTTTTTTTCCATGTTTGTTTTGTTTATCTAACCCACTCAAAAACTTCTGTCTTGTTTAGTAGGCTTATCTAAACATTCAAGTGTCGTGTTTTTTCTCACCCAAGTGAAAAAACCAACACAACAACTATGCTTGGCACATACCACTCGGTCTGATTTCCATTTATAAACATCGGTAACAATAATTTATTTAATTCTTTGCAGGACTATCCCAAGCTCAGGGTACTTACTTGTAAAAGAGAAGTCCTTGCAATATAGGTATGCTAATGTTTTCCAACTGTTGGTTTGCCTTCTGGTATCTTCATGGATGTACCAAGATTTTGGTATCGGACCTAGCGAATGGGTAAATACTTGAACCCACAAGTGAGATGGTACTTTCACAACTTGTCACTATCTTACACATTGTTTGATATGTGTTTTAGGATCAGACTGTCCATCGAACAATTGCGCAACTTGAAAATCCATCTTCATCTATGATTTCCATTGCTCCTTGTCTTGAAATCGACACTAGATATCATGATTCACATCCTCCCATATCTTAATTACTTCTTTGTGACTATCCCACCACTTGGCAGGGGTGTCTTCTAGGGCTAAGTCTAGAACTACGATCCTTTGATCTTATGCTATCTTTGATTCCATGCTAACCAGAAAACTACCAAGGTATGAGGTACCACTGTATGTCGGATGTTATCTGACCTCGGTTCCAACCCATCTCATTGCTTTGACGATTTCACATCGTCTTGAAAATATTTCATATGTACCTTGTTGCCAATTGTCAAATGCTAGTTCTGAATCTCCCTCCGCCAATTGTATTCTCCTCCAAATTACTGACCCATCGCCCATAGGATTGATGTAGTCTTCACTCTTTCTTATTGTTACGGTGTATAATTGATCTATATCCTCTCCTTCCATATTGTTTTCTATTGGCTTCGTATATCGAGGGACTACATACAGATCTAAGGGATGAACTACTTTTATTCTGTCTACTTCAAATGTCATAGTGTACCTCTTCAGGTCAATAAAATAATAGTTATCATAAGCCCAATAAATAGAAAGTAGTGTAGGATAAGGGTCCTTATCCCCCATGATTTTGATCACCTCAAAATCAGCTACAGTCTTTAGTTCTGCAACATCTATCTCCACATTCTCCAACCTTCCTATTGGGAAAATGGAATACTGATTGGCCATTCTCAATTAGATTGGGGAATATATCAACTGGGGTTTCCCTAAAGCTTCCCAAGTATTTTTAGGCAATATGTTAACATTAGATCCCAGATCTAACATAACATACTTAATATCAAGCTCATCTAGGTAGGTTGCTAGTCTAACTCTTTCCTAGTCCATATTTTCCTTCTCTACACTCTCTGAGCGCTCTTCTCAGGAAGATTAGTCAATATTATAGCTCCCGAGGATTCCTCCATTCCTAAGACTAGATACAAGGTATTTCACAACTTCTCTTTTATTTGGTCATTCCCAAGAATATCATAAAATAACTGAAACCAAAGGACAATTACATTTTGTGACTGCTTAGGTTGTCTCATCTAGATTACGAGGTTTCACGGTGTAGAGGGTGAGGTAGGGAATTGCACAATATTGGGATAAATGGTAGGTTGAGGGGAGTTTTCTTCTATTTCAGGGCCAGGGATACTCTGGAATAATTCCATTGCATTTTTAAATAATAGCTTATGTTTTAGAGGGTCAAACCTGTCCTCCTTAGCTGCTTCTTTCTAGATATTAGGTAGATTATCAATATCTGTGACAGTCTTTTCTCCTCCTCAAGTATTGATATTAATATTGGGAATTTGTCCCTTGAATTCCCTCTTTATATTTGAGCCGATGAGGTTGGCTCCTCATTGACATGCCCAATCTTCCCATTTCACAATTAACTCTCTGGGTAGTCTTCAGTTGTGTTCCCATTGGTTCTGCAGTGTGTGCACCATAGTCATCTTAGTTGAGGAGAATCCCTATCCATGTGAACTTTCTCATCATAGTTGTAGAATATATTTGGTCCTCTTCCCCTGGTTCTTCCTCCTCTAAAGTCTCCTCTGGACCCACCTCCTCGACCCCTTCCTGGACCTTGAGGGGTTTCATTCACCCTAAATGATGTTTTATCCAATTTGTCTGCAAGTGCATCCAAAGATCTACACTAATTCGTAGCATGCGTGGTAGATGAGAAGAACTAACAATGTACAATATTTGATATTGTATAATACTTCTAAATAATAGGTCAATGCCTTGGCACATGCCCATGAATTCGACAAATCTTCCAATAATTAGCCAACGACGATGCTTGATTACCTGGAAAGGCATGATATAGGGTTGGGGTATGGAATGGTAAATTTGTAGATACTTGTGCAATGCCTCCCATGGGTCCTGGTGAGGGTCCCATCAGATTGTGAGGAGGTCCCATTTCCCTCATATGTGGACATTCATTCACTAAATTCCCCTCTATGTAGCATCTGATACATGAGACTTGCGATCTTCCTGATCTGGGTATCGTCAATTCTTGAATCTTCTCTGTCAGTGCCGATATTTTCCCTTTAGTTGTGCTAAATTTTCATCCGCTGATGGTCTGGTTACCCTTAGGCTCCTTGGATATCCTACCATGGCTTCAATCATCATTGATTGTTCCAAGGCATATTTCAAGGAGTCTATCCGCTATTGTGTTAAAAAAATTCATGTCAAAGGTAGAAATCCATGGATATACCATTCTCTCTAGTGATATTCATGAATTGGATGCACTAGCCTCCTAATGGCATCCTTAAAATTATGACTATATTCCCAAGCTGATTCTCCTTCCCTCTGTTGAATCTCACGCAATTCAGACATAACTTATTGTTCTGACTAAGGCAACTTAAACTCTACTATGAATTTTGTTCAAACTTGGCCAAGTGTTAACACCTATCCTTGTGCTCATCTTGGCTCAATAGCCTTCATGTACCATTTGAGAGCACGACCTCTCAAGGTGTTATGGAATTCAACCAGTTTATTTTCATCGAGAGTCCCTTTGGACCTCCAAATTGCTTCACACAGAAACCAAATTTGCTCAACATCCTTGTCTCTTTACCTAAAAATTATGGGTATCGAGCGATCAAGCCTTCTTCATTTCCAACCATTATTGATCTTACTTATCCTATCAAATTAAAACCTAACGTTCCTGGTTGCAATATACTGGGGGATCCCATTATCCTCCCAGTATTCGTACTCATCGACTATGACTAACTGACTAAATTGAAATAGGAATAACATAAGAAGGTAGTATAGAATTTACCACTGGTATATAAGACACTTGGGGGATGGGTGATTCGGGGTTGGTTCCACAATATTCTGGGCGGGTTTCTTTGATCTGGGGGG
Organism: Picea sitchensis; assembly: GCA_010110895.2. NCBI lineage: Eukaryota > Viridiplantae > Streptophyta > Pinopsida > Pinales > Pinaceae > Picea > Picea sitchensis. The sequence goes on along the minus strand of SNQJ01S0079211.1, from coordinate 12,539 downwards.
TCTCATTCTCATCATATGGAGTGGTCTCTTCAACCAGGCTCCTGATCTTTCCTGTTATCGAGGTTGAATCTTCTCTTTCTTCTGCAAGACCATGTCGGATTGATCTTATCTTGCTTCTACACATTCTTCTTCTTGTCCACCCTCTTGGGGACTTCTTTCTCTCTACGCTTCTCTCTCACTTAATCTTTGAATGGAGAGTCTTTCCTGTCTTCTCATCTTACGCAACTCCTTCTCCTTTCCTTCATCTACTTCTCCTGGTCCAAGTTCTTTCCTCAACACCTTTGACTTCTTCATTTCTTTCTTTATCTTACTGCACCACCACTTCTCAACTATGGAATCTATTTTCAAATCTCTCTCGTTCCTTGCATCCATTTCTTGTCACTCACCCATTTATCAAAGAACCCTCTCCCCTTTCTTAGGACATGATCCCACCCGAAAGTCACCCCCCCCCAAGTGTGGGTATTTAGGTTGTCATCTAAATCGGGGAGATGGTCAGTGTTGGGTCACATATTTGTCCATATTTTTATCATCTATAGACATCCATTCCATCCCTTCTTCATCTTATTATCGTTCATTTATCATTCCATTTGTCATACATTTGCTACATCTACTCATAAAATGACATATTATTCATGTTATGATTTAGTGGTTAATAATGATTATTCTTCCTTTATTTTTAATGAATTAAAAACTATTATGCATGATTTTTTTGATGATCATTTGACAAGTGATTTTATGTAGCAATAGTTGCAGCATTCAAGGTTCCAACCTCCAAATGACACATGTGAGTTCCAACTCATGGTTAACCATTTTTAGTGAAAAGCGTGGCAGATAAGGAGAGATGATTTTGCATGGAATATTGTGAGAAGATGAGGATGAATCTCAAAAATATGAGACATGGATTTTGTTCATAATGGGCGCAATTGATTTCTTTGCGGGTCATTTTCCAATTGGAGCTATGGTTCGAGAGAAATCACTAGTTCTTTAAAAGGGTATTTTCCAGATTTACAGTTGCTACCGGTTCTCTAAACTTAGCAATTTGTTTGAGCAACCCAGGGATTTGGGGATTTTATTTGTATAAATAAGACCTCTTCAATCAGGAGAGAGGCATTCATGAAATTATATAGAATTTATTTGTAAGAAAGAGTTGAACTTATGTAATTTCTGAGTTTTCTTCAATAATACAAGGGCGCTGATGGATCTGCAATTATGTGCAACTTTCTCTTAATCTTGTAAGCCTTTTGGCCACACATTCTAGGTGAGGTAGAGCCCCCTCATTCTGGTATGTGTTGGTATTATTCATTTACTTGTATTTTTCTTTTCATTGTCTTAATTTATCTTGGTTTATGATTAGTTGATCATTGCTTACAGTTGTGTGTTGTTTATTAGATTGCTCTTACAGTAAGATTCAATTCATGTTGTTGTTACTTCATTTTGTTAATACTCCTTTAATTTATGTAAGAGTGTGGTAATGGTTTTATTTCAACTAAGTGTATTTTGAAGCAAGAGCGAATTTGACTGATTTTAATTTATGTGTTTTATTTTATTAAATAGATAATAGTGTTAGTTGGAATTTGTTGCTTGCATATATTCTGCACGGTAACTTTGAAATAAAAGACTTCCTCAGGTTGACAATTGAATAGTTGGGCAAATACTACAATTCAATTAATTCAACATTTGTTCAACCCAATGTAGCGATTGTTGTTCCTTTGAGTGTAGTTGTTGTTCATTTGAAAGGAACAACTGTTGTTCCTTTGAGTGTAGTTGTTTTTCATTGAAAGGAACAAATGTCATTCCTTTCACACGACTATTGTTCCTTTGAGTGTAGTTGTTGTTCATTTGAAAGGAACAACTGTCGTTCCTTTCACGTGACTGTTGTTCCTTTCGCACGACTATTGTTCCTTTCGCATGACTATTGTTCCTTTGAGTATCATTGTTGTTCCTTTATAGGTGTTGCATCTCTAGAGGTTGGGTATTGAAAACGAAAGGTAAAAACCTACATAGTCAAAAAATAAAATGCTTGTGCCAATGCCTACCTTTGGCTGATGCATAGAGGTTGATTTTAGGACATATTTAGAGCCCAACATTTTGGCGCAGTTGTCGGGGAAGTTATCAAGGGCCCACAAGTCCAATTGACATTGTTTTTTTAGTTTCATGTTCTTGACTCCGAGGTGAAGAGTCAAGGCATGTAGGTTTCTTGATTGTTTCTTTCTTTGCATTTAGTTTTTAGTTTTTTATTCTAAATCTTATCATTTCTCTTAGTGGTGATGTAAGCACCACCCATCCTACTCACAAGTTGATAGGAACATTTGAAGAAGGAGCCTTGAGATAGCACATGAAGAATCCAACAAAAATATGGCAGGTAAGAAGGAGACATAAGTTGTTACCTTTGAATTCCCCATTAGAGATCCTGAAGGAGTGGTACAAATGAAAAGCATACCCCCATCCAATCTACCAAATTTTCACGGTTTGGCAAATGAAGACCCTGATGCATTCTTATTTCAATTTGAAGTACTTTGTATAGGTTATGGTTATTTTACTAATGATCAAAAGTTGAATGTTTTTCCCCTTACTCTAAAAGGAACATCCCTTCGATGGTTCATGAGCCTCGGTGGTAATTCTATGCAAACTTGGGAAGACATGAAATATTTATTCTTGCAAAGGTACCAAGATTATTGCAGGGTCAATGCCGATATCTTTGGAATGACACAAGGAGAAGAAGAGAGTTTGGAGGAATATGTAGAGCGCTTTCAATACAACCTTCAAATATCCAAAGAAAAATAGTTGGGAAAAGAGACCTTGAAAATACTCCTACTCAAAGGAATCCATGATGAATCTTTAGAAATCTTAAATTTGATGGGAACATGTGATGTATTTCAGTTACCATATGATGATATTTGTGAGTTATGTAGAAGGTATTCAAGAGGGAACTTCAAGATTGGTAAGAATTCTAGTGAGCCTTCTTCTCAATATTTTAAATCTGCTGCAAAAACAAGAGTTATAGGAGTTGAAATCATTAATTCAATTGAAAATTTTAAAGTTGATATCATTAGCTCATTAAATTCACAATTGGATATTTTGAAGGATAAGAAGAAATGGGAGGAACCTGAAGAAATATTTTGTCCTCGGTGCCAAAAGAAACATCTTGCAATGGATTGTCCTTTGGATAGTCTCATAATTTGTGGCATTTGTGACTTGAGTCATTCAATGGATCATTTCCCCTCCTTACCCAAGATAAAATCAATATATCAAAGAGATCGAGGACTTGTATCAATTTCACCATAACAACCATGGCCTACATGTATGATTCAAAACTCTATCCCTCCATTTCCTTACTCTCACAAGAAATCATTGAATACTCATACACCATGGCAACTGTGGCAACCCTAATATTAGTCCTACCTACCTTGTCCACAAGGTTGGCATGGCCCATCTTATGATCCCATGACTACTTTCCCTCATGTTGTGGCAAACACCAATCCTCCATACTTTCCACAAGCTCTTCAACAACATCCTATTTTCCCATTAATGTCATCCACACAAACCAATCAACTATACTTTCCATACTTAACTTTTCATCAGGCTCCTCCATGCCCTACACAACTTCCTGCTCAACCCACCTCACACCCTAACCATAATAAAGTAGTGTAGTATACTTACGATGCTGACCTGCACAACTTTCCTACATTTACCACTTATCCTGCCTCACCTACACCATTGCAAAAAATCCATATGAGGTCTGGGCGGGTTGTAAGTCCAAGACTTGAAAATGAAGTTTCTTATCATCATCAGTAAGCTGACAAGATCAACAAATCTGATGAAAAATAGACATTGGAACCGAAAAGTGAAGCATATTCTACATCATGGTCACTGGATATGAATCTCTTTTGCATTTAGGAAGATCAATTTTCTAAAGAGATTCATGGTGTAACATCTATAGGAAATCCAATGAACAAGGACGATATTGAATCTTGGTTTCAACCTGTCACCAATCTGCAGCTTCATGCTATACTTAAGCAATTCTTGGCACCATCATTTCAAGGGAAGTTGGTCTTTCATATCATGGTATTCATAAATTTATATTTTTCAGTTGTGGGTATGAGCATATTTGAGACTTTGTTACGTAAGTGGCTTCATTTGAAGTATTCTTATACTTGAGTTAATTCATTTTTCAAGTAAAGTAGGGTAGGGTAATGAATGAATTTTCAATAAATGCTTAATGGAATTGATTAGTTTAGTTATAAGCATTAGTAGCCTAGTTTAGAAATAAAAATGAGACACCTTCAAGAGATCATCATTCGATCGCTTGTAGCATTGATCTCATGGACTTTCTTTAAAAAATCATCATTTTTTTTAAGTTTTAGCAGTTGCTGCAACACACTGTGTAAATCAATATAAATACTCAGTGCTTGAAATTTTTGGTATGGGCATGTATTCTATTGAAATTTATATATTTAAAAACATTCACAACTATTCCGGTCAGTTTTTGAGTGCCATATTTCATTTATTGAATTTTTGTGGCATTTTGGCTTGAACTTTTTACTAAAACACAGTTGGGATAGTCCATTTTTGGGAGACCAAATGGATTTATTTTCAAAACCTGTTTACATCCCAAGTATCGCTTTGAATCTAATTTACAAACCAATTTGAATTTTTGAGATTGGGCATCAAACTAAAACGTTATGGTCAAAATACTAACAGGATGCCAAGCAGGCAGCTTAGGAACAGAGCTGGGACAATCACTTTTTGGATGTCTTATTAGATAGATATTGAAAAAATGTTTCATGGGTATATTCAACTATGATTCTAGTTTACAACTCAATTTGAATCACTCAATTCTGATATCATATGAGGAAGTTATGACCAAAACATAGGTTGCTTGTCATAAATCTGCACTTTGAAAAATCTATCTTCCCAGATGTTCATTGGTAAATTTGAATCATCAATTCCTCTTGTCATTAAAACCTGTTTCTATTGGATATACCTACATGAATCTAATTTCATCTCCAATTGGAATCACATCAATCCGTCATCAAACGAAAAAGGTATGCCTAAAACTGTGACTTTTGGTCTAGCCCGAAATTCGAAAAACAACTTGTCATGCAAGGTGTTACTGAGCATATTTGGCATATCATCACATGGAATTTTCAAAACCTGTTTCTAATGGAAATATACCTATGAATGTACTTTTATTTGGATTTGGAATCACTCAAATCATATGAGAAACAAAGAAGTTATGATCGAAATATTGTTGAGTAGTATATGTTGGCCAACACTCTTGAACATGTATAAAATTATTTTTGTTTCATTTATTTTCTTTGGATTTGTTTTATAATTAACTACAAGTTTTTTTTTTGTGTATGTCTTGGATGAAGAGATCCTGTACACCTCTTTTCTCCATGATATCATGTTTTATTGCAGGTAAGTGCTTATGTTTTGCAGGTCCTTGGAAAATCAAAGAAGGTTAATACATGCATGAGTGATTCTTGAAGACTTTTTCTCAATTTTTCAAATGGATTGAGCACACAACAAATGGAGAGATTCATGTGCAAACCATACAAAGACCAATGTGTTAAAATTTCAGACCCCAACCCAGTTTCAGTCTCGTTGATTTTTCAGCCAATGTTAAATGCCCAAACCCAGTTTTGTATCAGCAATTAAATACTTAGCAGAAAATAAACTTCAGAATTGAAACATGAGGATTTTGAACATCGTTTTAAGTGCAGAAATAAAATATCAGAAATATGCAAAACTCAGAAAATTTTTGACAAAGAAAATTTTGGTCTAACTTTGACCCTGGAAAAACCCACAAGGGGAAAACCAGTGAGAGAGGGAGTTTTTTATTATTTAGGAGCTTCAAAGAATTCTGTTACAACATATTCATCTTCATAAATTTAAATGACAAACTTATCTCGACAATCTGCCAAATCTTCACACAGGAAAATGAGCCAAACTCCTCAAAATTCTTCCCAGAATTTTCTGCAATAAATTACAGGTCTACTCCTTGATTTGTGTGCCTCCAAACTGCTGTATGACCACCTTGAAATTTGTGCCAACTGCCTCAGCCCAAAAAAAATAAATAAATGATGTTCAATCACCTTGGGAAACATGCCAAAACTTCTAGAAAACAACACAGATCTTTCTACTCGAAATTTGTGCCAAAAGAATAGTCGTACGGACCGTACAGACTATACGAAATCTGTACAGTATGGATTGTACTTTCTACCTCAGTTTTTGTGACCTTTTTGCCTGCTGTACAAAATTCAAAAATTCATACAGTACGACCTTTTCTGATGGTCTGTTCTTTGCCTCGATTTTTGTGCCTTCTCTTCTTGTTGTACAACCTTCTCAATCTGTATAGTACAACCTGCCTTCAATGCTGTCCTTGTTGCCTTGTTTTCTGTGCTAGTTTTCTACCTTGGAAAGCATGCCCTAGCTCTTAGAAGTGGCTTCTCTCTTGCTGCTCGAAAATGTTGTCTCTCTTGCTCTCTCAAAAATGAATGAACAACCTAAGAATGGGTGCACCCCCTTGCCCTAATCGACCTCGTGAGGGAAGGTGAAGAGTTTTCTAATCTAATGGTTGAGATTAGATTAGTTGAGTGGCTGAGATTTGATGTCTTTTTACTCACCCTCACTTTAATCATAAAGTCACCTTTTAATTTGCATCTCACAAATTAAATGACTAGGACCCACATTAAGCACTTTCTCCCCCTTAGGTGCCTAGGGAAGATAAACACTTGTCTTGGTACTTTATTTAATTAAAAATTTAACACTCCCACATACCAAGGAAAATGTTACTCACCACTCCAAGCTTGTCCCTGAAAAATACAAACTTGCCTCTGCACAATGCCTTGGTGAGTATATCTGCAACCTGCTCCTCGATAGATATGTACTGTAGCTCCACAACTCCTCTCTGAACATAATGACGGATGAAGTGATACTGAATATCGATATGCTTAGACCGGTCATGAAAAATGGGATTCTTCGAGAGTTGAATGCAACTCTGATTATCACAGTAAATCACAGTAGGCCTCAACTACACACCGAACAATCCCACCAACATCTTGCGAAGCCAAAGGGCCTCACAACTGGCCTGACTAGCTGCCATATAATCAACATCTGTTGCACTGAAAGCCACTGAATTCTCCTTCCGACTGAACCAAGTGATCTAGATGGGTATCGGTGGCCGCCCACCTTTCCATCTAGCTCAAAACAATTTTCTAGCATTTCTGGTAATTTACTATTTTTAGCAGTTTTTTCGGGTTCTGAACTTTCGGGGCCATTTTGAGGCCCTAAATGATGTTTTTTTTGGTATGTTGCTATTACAATATATCATCTACGATGTTATTTTGTCTTGAGCATTGTATTTCTTGGATAGATCTTTCCAACGAGCTATCATATGCCTAAAACGGAGATCGTATGCAAAAGTTACGACCCTGGGAAGTTGATGCACCAACTTACCCAAACGGGGCCCACATGAGTTTTGGTGCTTCATCTCCTAGGGTTAGGTTTTTTGGATGTCTAGGGTTTTTGGAATTCCTACTTATTGTAAAAAGGCCTTCAGAGCCTCATTGTAATCATCTTCTGGTGAATGCGAGTAGCCGTCACATCTCTTCTCAGAGATAAGCTGCCACCATTCTAGCGAGTCTTTCACTCTGTATTTTTATAGTCTCTGTACATTTCTTTGATAAATAGAAATCATGTATTACTGTATATCTGTGTTTATGGTTGCATCTCTGATACATTTATGTTATATTATTGAATATCTGCAACATCTCTGTGCATTTCTTTATTATATCTCATCTCTCATTTCGTGCCGAAAATAATCCAGATCAGTGGTATCAGAGCAGGCTGCTCTTGATCGTTTTTTTCAGTGCATGTCCCCGACAAGGTCCGAGTATAGCAAGTTGGGTATCGAGATTGTCTCTCTTGAGGAAAATCGCTCTCGCACACCGAAGAAACCCTCAATGGCGGAAGAAAAGAAAAATGACGGAGCAGATGATCCTATCAGTCTGTTGCTTGAGCAAGCTCTCACGCGACAAAGAGACGAAATGATGGAGAATTTTTCCCACATCCTTCAACACCTACAGATAGCATCAGACACATCTTCATCAAGCAACCACTTTGGAGGCACCTCGCCTTTCAAGGTACAAGTTAATTTTGATATTCCTGTATTTGAAGCACAGATAGATGCAAAAGCCCTAGAAAAATGGTTAACTCTGCTAGAAGGTTATTTCTCTGTTCACAATTTTTCCGACAAAGAAAATATCACCTTCACACTCCTTAAAGCTCTCCCTCATGTCAAACATTGGTGGGAAACTTACTCGGAGTAGAGTTCCACAGAGGAGTCTGGAATATATGGGGCCGATCCCACTTGGGATTTTTTGTGGATGCGGTAAAGGAACAATATTACCCTGTTGGCAAGTATGAGGACCAATACATGAGATGGACCACACTGCGGCAAGAGAGGGGCCAATCAGTTCCGGAGTTCACCAATTTCTTCCATACCTTGCACACCAAGCTGGGTATCAAAGACTTTGAACGACATTTGGTTCTGAAATACCGTGGGGCTCTACACAGATACATCCAAAGTGAAATGGATTTTCTGGACATCTCATCACTTGGTGCTGCCTATCGATATGCTGTTAAAATTGAGCAGCAATTTAAGCACAAAAAAAAACGGGAATTCGGGTCTGCAAATCCGCAACAACCAAAGTATGACAAAGATGACCCTAACAAACAGTCTCCCGAAAACCAGTCCAAGACACAAGAAAAGAAGGGTCACGGGAAGACAAAGAAGGACACCAAAAAATGGTGCGATTTCCACAAAAGCCCCTAGCACAATACCGATGAATGTCGCTCAAAACAGTCATTGGTGGTCAAGATCAAAGACAAGGAGCCAAACCATGGTTCAGAATCTGATTTTGAAAATAGTGGTAAAAGACAGATCATCGACGCAGACCCCACTGCTATTGTCGCGACCGCAACAATTCAACCGGAAGAACCAACAGATCCAGAAGAGGGGGAGTGCCTTTTTCATTCACAGATGTGGGTGAAGGGGACCCCACTGCATTTTATTGTTGATAGTGGAAGCTAGAAGAACCTCATCTCAGCAGAGGTCGTTAAACAGTTGGGATTTTCGACAACACCACACCCACAACCATACAACATCAGGTGGCTTCACCAAGGATGAGATCTTCGTGTCAACCAACAGTGTCGATTGTCATACGGCATCCAACCCTTCAAGGATGAGGTATTATGTGATGTTACCCCACTAGATGTATGTGATGTTCTCTTGGGCCAGCCATATATGTGGAAACGCCATGCTATCTATGAGTCGCGACCCCGTAGTGTCATTATTACTCTTGGGGGTCATCTCTACAGGATACCAGAGGTAGTTCCAACGACTTCCCCACTTAAACAGTGCTGCAAGGTAGTATCTCATACTACAAAATTCATCTTCTCCACAATCTGTTCAAAAGGGGAACAAACAGATACT
>SNQJ01S0079209.1:0-12889 GCA_010110895.2 Picea sitchensis | reverse complement strand
AATGTATTCCGAAGTTCGTTTATTACTATCTTGAGACAACTTTTATTTCTTATTTTTAATTATTCCAAATTATCCTATGCGAGATGAAATTTATTCAAGACTATGCCCGTTATTAAATGGACAATTAGAAACAATATTCAAAGGTTGGAATCCATCCTCAAGTTTTATGAGATAAATTTGTTACATTGCCTAGTCACTTTAAAGAGTTCTTAAAAAAATTGGAACTCCAATCAATTTTAGTTTATGCCATCAAAGCTCGGAAGATTTTCATCTCTATACTTACCAATCCATTTCTATTGTTCCAATCACACCTTCATCACCTCAAATGTGGCTATATAAAAGGACTCATAGTTCCTAAGACAAGGATTGTATGCCTCGTGTTAATAACATTCTTACCATATTGTAATAACAATCCATCATAAAGACCAACTGAAGAGTTGAAGAGGGTGTTTTTATAACTTGATTTAAAACCTTATAACAACTCTTTGCAAAAAAAAATGAATATTGTTGGCACCCAAGGTTTTGGGGAAGTTTCTCACACATGCCACAATCAATATTGTTCTTTCTCCCACGAGGATACATTGTGTGAAACCAACAAGGATCAACATCAACACCAAATAAATAAATATTATGCATGCCAACACAGTTTTTCACTACATGTAGCACATATGCACATATCTTTGGGAATATTTTGTAATCAAGCACTATCACGACCTAAATGATCATGGGTGAGGGTATGGATGAGTTGGCAAGTTAGTTAGGATTTCCATGCTCTAGGAAGATTCAAGGGCTACATGCAGACAATAAAAGCATGTGGATCTTGTGATCTCTCTCGAGAGTGGAGCAAAGTAGAGTGGAGAGAGTTAGAGAAAGAGAAGAGTATACTAACAGAGAGTAAATGATTGTAACATAGAATCAACTAGAACAAAAAAGATAGAGTTCGATGACCAATTTCTTCTGATTCTTGCATGAGTATGTAATAGAGTCAGAAGTGTCTAGGAATGGATGAATGAGATTAGGGAGCATGGAACAAAGTTCTGTAATAAATATTGTAATAATTTAGAGCACATAGTGCAATCCTCTATTACGAGTCTTTGTATCTGTATGCATTTGAAGCTAATGAATAAAAATACAAATTCCTTTCTCTCTACAATTTAATTTATTGTTCAATGTTTATCACTCAGTGCTTACTTATGGATGGATGAATATATTTATGCCCAAGAGGCTTACTTCTATGCATTGTCCCTTTTCATACGACACAAGACTGTCAATATCTTTGATTCTCATGGCATCTTGGGTGAGACCTTTTTCTATCCTAGGTTGAAGATTGTATATTCCAATGCCTTGGGGTTTTTGTTGGTCAAGCTTGATGAACCCTTGGTCTTAAAACTCCAAGGATGAGAGTCAGAGAAGAGAAAGTTAGATCCCCTTGGCTATTTAAAGATATAGTCACATCAGAGGACAATGAGGCACAATGTAACAACGTTGATGTAGTAGAAGATGGTGATGGACCCCTCCAAGAGTAGGAAGAGGACTTAGATATTGTGAATGGTTTGGCGCAACTATATGTAGGAAGATATTTCGGATGCTTAGATAAAGGTAATGAGAGGATATGGAGGAACCCCCTCTTTGAACTACCCCCCCTGTGCATTTGTAATCAAGAAGAAAGAAGTGAATAAAGTGTAGAGATAGGAGTCAAATAAAAAAGAGTAGAAGAAAGGAAAAGAAAAGAGATGAGTGAAGAAGAGGTCGAAGTCAACAATACTTTGCCAAGAAGAGTTTCAATATTAGTATTCAGATCACCAATAGTTAGTAGTCAATTGGGAGGAAAACTCACTAGATTGAGGATAGTGAACCAAGACACAAATCCGAGGCTACTCGTGTTCCATGGGATGGGTGAAAATGATGCAATTCTTTTTTGGTTTACATGTGAATCTATATGCTATGTGAACATAGTCATAGATGAAGCATCGAAGATAGAACATATGGATACCACCTTTAGAGATAGAGATATGACATGGTATCTAAGTACAAGGATACTACATCGAGAGGACATAATAGGTCCCTGGTAGAGATTAAGAGAGATATGCTTAGATAGTTTCATAAGCCTAAGTCAGAATCAAAGTGTATCATTAAGATCAAAGAGTGAAATTAATATTCTAGAGAAATCATATGGGAGTATGACCAATGGTTCAATATTTTCTTGGATAGGATGACATTTCAGATTCAATATGTTTAGCATAGCAAGTGGTTTATTGTATGATGCCTACCCCATATTCGAGTCTCTCTCATCAAGCAGAAGGTGACAAATCAAGCGGAGGTCATGTATATTGTGATTCACCTAGAGGCTACACTAGGAAGCGGTGAGACATTGGTAGGGTTGTCGTAGGTGCAATCCCAGCTTACACATCTCATGATGTAGTTACAATATATCTCTAAGGATAAGGTGGTGCAGGATCATGTGTGGTGTAGTGTGTGTCATTCGTAACGACACCACAGAAGTGAATTTCCTACACCGAGGAAGTACTTGGCGATGGGTGCACCAAATACATTTTTGAATAGACCTTAGACTGAGTGGTGTGATATTTTAAAATAGTGGGGGCATATACCTCCTCGGTGCCCAACAAAAAAAATATCAAAATACTACACATACTCGATTTTGTGATTTCTGCAAATCCATGGGGTGAAATGTGAATAACTAGAGGTTGCTTCAATTGATGCAGGAGCACATTCAAAATTCCTTCCAGGTTTAGGAAGGATACAGAGGTGGCAGCCACAGAGGACCTGATAGAGGAGGATACCAAGGAGGTTTGAGAGCATGATATGGACAAATAACATGACAAGGATATGGTGGTTGTGGAGGAAGAACACCTATTTGTTTTAATTGTGGTGAAGTAGTGTAACATCCCTCCAAATTAAATATTTGAGTAAATTTATGTGTTTATGATTATTGAATATTTATGACATTGGGAAAAACTTTGATTAACATTTTTTATCACCATATGTAATTGACCGTGACAAACATTTATGTAAATATTATTTTTAAATTTTATTTTATTTAAAATTACTTGAGATAAATTGATGAGAGAACCCATGATAAGAGAAATACTTTATTTCATGGGAAAAGTGAAAAGAGGATATAAACCACTAGGGTAAAAGTGATTGTTGTCCATGAGGACCAGTGTGATCCTACCCCCAAGAATGTCGGAGGTTTGGAAACCAACTAGCAAATAGTTAGGCCAAGACTCCCAAGAGTTAGGGAGAAGGATAACTGGAAAAAAAGAAGAAGACCTAGGCAATATATTATTCTCATCTTGGTAAAACAATGGAGAGGGAACAAGTATGGTGTAAACAAGACGTTGTTGAGTACTTGTGTAGAGTTAGAGCTTGGTGGTTCTAAGAAAGAGCCACATTCTGGAAAATTACCTGGAGAAGGTTCTTGTCATTCTAATTTTTCTTGTGGAATAAAGTATTTGGCTCGAGGGTGACTAGAGTTAGTAGACTCTAGCTTCTTTAGTCTATCGTTGGGAGGATCTGGAGTCTCTCCTTAGTTTTTCCCAGTAAATCTTTGCAGTTCATATATGTGTATTCAATTCTTGTCAATTAATTTCTTTAGAATTTTTATCTCTAATATATATATATTAGATGATTGGTGAAACCATTTTCATATTGGTTTGATGCTAATCTTTGTTTACAGATTACATTCTTAATAGTATATTACTAGAAAAAAACCATTATATAAGAAAATAATGTAATGTGACATATAATCAAAGAATCTTTAGTTAGATTATCACTATCACATTATTTTCAGAGAGTTTTAAATTTTTATCTATTAATATTTTTATCCACATTCAATAGAAATATAGATTACCAAGAGTAATCTTTGATTGTAGTAAAAACCATGGTAAAGGAAATATTTAGTCAAAGATTATCTATAACAATAATTTCAGTAGTTATCTTAAAATAAATCAAATGCTTGTTGTTTAGACAAAATAACCACAACATAAAGAGCAATGGAAGGCATATAGTAAATTCTCTTATTTAATTCCAAGAAATATAAGTAAACGGGTAAACATTGTTTAAATATATCATTGAAAAAAAATGAAATTCATATATTAATGCATTTTGTAGCTACATAATTGACCTCCACGTATATCAACTTGTCCATGAAACAAACAAGAAAAATTACCACAAACGTAACATAACAATAATAAATTGATTTCTTTAGAATCCTTATACAAACTTGGTCGGCTCTTGAACCTAGAAATTCAATTCGACATTTACAGAGTATGATTTCTTAAGAACGAGCATGGTTTAGGTCCCTTTCAAATTATAATGGCATCACTTCATTCATACCAGTGGTCACGACATAGCAAAGAAACCGTAAATAATTTTAAGGAATGACCGACTTTATTGAGTCGACAACAATACATGTGTTACCTTTAAGATCCGAGTTCGAAGCCCTGAGTCTGAGTAAGATGTGGGTTAATTGGATATCATGAAGTACCTTCTCTCTGTAGCAAAATACAGGGGTATAGTTGAGATGCAAAAGAATTTACAATGTCTATTTTAATGGGAATGATCAACCGAGACAAAGAGGTGATAGGCAACAGTTTTACTTTACTACAAAGTCTTACAGAGAGTCAAATACGTTTGACTTCAAATATTGACACCGACTTAGGTGTAACATTATTCTTGGTTGTGAGGCCACAATATCTGTGATAAGAATCAGAGAATTTAAAATTAACAATAGAAGATTAGAGAAGATCCTTCTAAAACAAATAAAAATAGTCTAAACCCTTATTACTTACCCAGAAGTTTACGAAGAGATATTTTCAAACAAAGAGAGGGTTGTTGGTCGACACATCCCCTGAAGATAATAAAGCAATCACAAGTTTGAAAGCGAAACCCTTCGGTGATATAACCCAGTTTTGCAAACAAAACGATAAAATGCATATGGTTAATAATATTAAAATTATAGTCGAGTGCATATAAATACAAGTGCGAATTCCTGTAAGGAATGGATGAATCAAACTCAACAATAAAATACAAATGCCCATGCATACAACCAATAACAATTCCAATATAGTAATAAGTATCTTTTAAACACTCCCCATTAATACATAATGTGCAAATGATTAAACACACTTTTAATAATATATATTCCAATATACATTTATTCTCTACAATCCATAATAATTCCAATGTAATAATAAATATCTTTCAACATTACCTCATTAATACATAATGTGTATTGATTAAACACACATTTAATAATATATATTCATAACATATAAATATTCTCTACAATCAATAAAATTTCAAATATATAAAGAAATATCTTTTAACATTACCTCATTTAGACATAATGTGCATTGATTTAACACACGATAATAATATATATCCCAATATATAATTATTCTCTGCAATCGATAACAATTCCAATATATATATTCTTTACATTCCATTATTACAATGGGAATAACTTCTGTTAACATTATGCAAGAGACACTATTATGGTACCTGTTCCATTCTATTTCAAAACACGAATAGTTTATGATTTTATATATCCTTCAAGATAGTGCACATGTATATAATTATATATAAAGGTGGATTGATACTGCAAGGGTGAATCAAATTGAAATAATTAAGTACAAGTAATACTTTTATCATAAGACTTAAACTGGCACATAATACCATCGACCGAAAGAGAAACTGAAGGAGAAAGGACTACTTATGTAGCAGAGTCTACGTATGGGAGTAGAAATATGGACGATGGTGCAAGAATGGTAACAAAACTATAGTAATTAAATCGTAATTTACTTACTATGAGCATAAACTAGATCCTTTTCTAAATAAAGGAAATTTTATTTTTTTAACAAATTGAACAATGCCAGTATCCGAATGAGATGGGTAGTTCTGGAATATTCTAAGCGTAAGGTTCTCCTTATCCCTCGTTAGGAATGACACAAATTTAATACTTTTCTCAAAGAATTTATTTATTTTATTTAATAAATCAATCAACCATTAGTCTTTGTTATTAACCCGCATAAATGAAAATTGGTTTAACACTGAGACTGGTACCTAAATGATGGAGAACTAGTTACACAAAGCAACTTCGACGCTAGAAGTATGTTTGTTTTGTTCAAGTATGGTTTACGAGTTGGAAGGGTACGCCAATTTAATCTCTACCTGAGATGGATCAAAGGTGTGAGGATGTAATCATTTCACCGCCTCTGTGCAAACGGTAAATTGGTGGCATGACCTTTCAAGACTCGAGACACCATCGGTGGATTTGTTAGCGGTGGAACCTTTGCAGGCCACAAGACATCATCACCGCTTCAATATATTTTCTAAAATCGAAGGGGCAGTTTTTGAATTAGGGTTAATGCTAGTTTTTGTATAAATGGAAAATGGATTGTAAATCTGAGAAGGATTTTTTGAATTGAAGTCGCTAGTATGCATTCAAAGGTATTTTCTCTATTTATATTTTCTTCTTCATTGAGTTTGCAAACTTGTTTTATTTTCTTGATCAGATTCGTTTTTTGAACAAACACAATAATTACTTGGTTCTTGCATTTGGGAACTCGATCTCACATTAATTTTGAACATAGCAATTCGAGGTTTTTCGCATTTCGGAGTTTACTTGTTAAAAGGTGCGTGGAGTTCTTTACTTTCAAAAACTTCGAACATGAAGTAGTGGGTCCAAACCCTACTCGTGTTTCGCGATTCGGGATTAGTTGTTGCATTTTTCTTTTTGGGTTGGGTGTTTGTAAACCCCGAAACCCCAAACTGTTGGGCTCACAATTTATTTGCATTTCGCGATTCGGTAATTCACATGGTGTTTTTCTTTTGGTGTCAGGCGTTTGTAATCGTCGAATCTTGAACCCCGATTGACCTTTGGTTTTTCACATTTAGTATCAGAGAAAGTAGTCTATTCTGCTATTGCTTAGTTAATTACAGATTATTCCTTTAGTGTCAAATTTTATTCTCTTCTTTTCCTGCGTGAAGGTTTATTTAATTCCTTTCAAATTTTATATAAATGGCTGCGTCTGGTAGTAATTCTTCTCAGGTTAAGGTTCATGTTCTGAGCGAGAAGTCATATGACTCTTGGTATATTCGAATGATGATGATTTTACATTCTCGGGATTTATGGACCTATGTTATTGATGGTTATGCTGAGCCAGCTGATGTAGCCAGAATTGGCTATCTCTAATGCTGACCGTGTTTTGTTGAAGGAAAACAGGAAGAAGGATAACAAGGCTCTTGAATTAATCGAGCAATGATTAAATGAATCAATTTTTATGAATATTTATAGTGTTGCATCTTCGAAGATGGATTGGGACATTCTTGAAACCTGTTATCATGGTGTGTCCAGGGTGAAGACAGTCAAGTTGCATAATTTGAGAAGGGATTTTGAAAATCTAAAGATGAAGGATAATGAAAGTGTTAATACTTTCATAACTCAAGTAATGAGTGTTGTGAACTAGCTTAGGCAGTATGGAGATGATATTGAGAATAAGAGAATTAGAAGTTTGGACCCATTGTTGTACCCATAGAAGAATTTAAGGATTTAAGTCAAATGAAAATTGATGAGTTAACTAGTTCTCTTGTTTCTCATGAATCTAGGATATCTAGATATGAAGAACAATAATTGGAGCATGCTTTCAAATCCCAACTGCATGTTACTAGATGCAGAGGCAGAGGAAAGTTTCATACTCATGGTGGAGGAGGTCGATTTTCTGGTCGAAGAGACAATGGAGCTGAATCAGAGTCTAAGCACAAGTCCCAGCAGAATCCTCCTAATTTAAGAGGGAGCAGCAACAAACCCTGGCAACAAGAAAATCAAAGGTATGATCAAACTAAACTACAATGTTATTATTGTAAGAAGTTTGGGCATTTTGCTAAAAAATGTTGGAAGAAACAAGCAGATGCTGGTAAGCAATCTGCACTTATTACAAATGATTCTGAGGATCATCAAAATCCTGTGTTTTTTACCTGTAATGTCACTCAAGAAAGTGCAAATGATATTTGGTTTTTGAATAGTGGTTGCAGTAACCACATGACTCGTAATACGGATTTATTTTCATTTATTGACAATAGTATTCATTCCGAAGTAAAACTGGGAAATGATTGTAAGGTTACAGTTAATGGTAATGGTGTAGTTCCAGTTTACACTAAGGATAATCAGAAAAGAAATATTGATGATGTTTATTTTGTGCCTGGTCTAAAATGCAATCTTATTAGTGTTGGACAACTAATGAAGAAAAATTATAGAGCGTTCTTCAAGAACAAAGTATGTGCAATCTATGATAAATTTCCTAGCAAACAACTGATTGCAAAAGTAGAGATGAACAAGAATAGAATGTTTCCACTTGTTATGAGAAATGATTTGAGTGGTTATTTGAATGTTTATAAAGCTGGAAGTTTAGATGAATCTTGGTTATGGAATTTGAGATATGGTCATTTACATTTTAGTGGCTTAGAAATGTTACATAAGAAACATATGGTAAAGGGGTTACCTTGTATTCAACAACCTGCAAGATCTTGTGAGATCTGCATACTTGGAAAACATCACAGAGAGAAATTTGTTTCAGGTGTTTCCTACAGAGCAAAAGCTCCATTGGAAATTGTCCACACAGATTTATGAGGACCTATGAAAACACCTTCTTTAACTGGCTTTGTTTATTTTATGACTTTCATTGATGATTTCATTAGGAAGACTTGGTTGTATTTGTTGAAACAGAAATCTGAAGCCTTTGATGTTTTTAAGAAGTTTAATTCTATGGTTGAGAATGAGAGTGGTCAAACCATTAAAATCTTAAGTTCTGACAGAGGAGGTGAATAGAAACTTAATGAATTCATTGAATTTTGTGATCTTCATGGAATTAAAAGACAGTTTACTGCTCGATATACCCCACGGAAAAATGGAGTGATTGAAAGGAAGAATCCGACCATCATGGATATGGCTCGAAGCATGTTGAAAGAGAAGCATCTTTCAAATGAATATTGGGGATATGTGTTTATTTTCTCTATTTTTATCTTGAATAGAAGTCCAACCAAGACCGTGAGGGATCGTGTACCTCAGGAAGCCTAGGATAGTAAGCTTTGCAATGTTTCTCATTTCATAATTTTTGGATGTGTTACATTTGTGCATGTACCTGCAGAAATGAGGAGGAAGTTGGATGATAGAAGAAAAAGATGTATCTTTGTTGGATACAGTGAAGAGTCTAGGGCATATATACTCTACAATCCCATCACCAATAAGTATTTAATCAACAAAGATGTTCAATTTAAAGAAGAGGAAGCCTAGGATGGAAGTATTGATAAATCTGTTTCAGAGGGAGATGTGTTACCCCGTGAAGATGATAATGGAGCTGAGAAGGCTGAAGGAATTGGACAGTTGGTTCCACATGCACATACACCTCCAAAAAGAAGTCCTACAAGGGAAGCACCATATTTCAGCCCATTTCAATTTAGAACGCTAAGAACTCATGAGTGTGGTGAGCCATCTGGGCATGGTGGACATCAAACAGATTCATAGGTAAGTAGTGAATTGAATCCTACTTTAGCTTCATTGAAAAACAAATTTAAAGGTCAGAAGACTAGAAGCTTAAGAGAATTATATGATCAGAATGAAGAAGTAGATTAGATATCAAATTTTGCATTAATGGCATGTGATCCTGTAAGTTTGAATGAAGCTGCTAAAGAGGATGTTTGGATAAAATAAATGGACGAGGAGATTGATTCGATTGAAAGAAATAACACTTGGGATCTTGTCGATTTACCTGAAGGTAAGAAGAGCATTGGTGTTAAGTTGGTTTATAAGACTAAGTTGAATGCAGATGGTGAAGTTGAAAAGTACAAGACTTGTAGCTCAGGGGTTTAGTCAACAACCCGGTATTGATTACAATGACAATTGGTCTTGTAGCAAGAATTGACACTGTGAGGATGGTATTAGCTATTGCAGCTCAGAATAGATGGATCATGCATCAGATGGACGTTAAGTCTGCATTCTTGAATGGATGTTTGGAAGAAGAGGTTTATGTAAGACAACCTCCAGGTTATGAGATTGATAAGCACAGAGATAAAGTTTACAAGTTAAGGAAAGCTTTATATGAATTAAAGAAGGCATCCAGAGTATGGTATAGTAGGATTGATCAATACGTGATTAGTGTTAGATTCAACAAATTTCCAAGTGAGCCAACCCTGTATACAAAGATAAACCAGGAAGGTAAAATTTTGATTATATGTCTGTATGTTGATGACCTAATTTTTACTGGAGATCTATCTGTAGATGATTTTAAAAATGCCATGAACACAGAGTTTGAGATGGTTGATTTAGGATTGATGAAGTGTTTTCTTGGAATTGAAGTTGATCAATTTGATGATGGCATTTTCATTTGTCAAACTAACTATGAAAATGAAGTATTGAAATGGTTTAGAATGTTGAATTGTAAACCAGCTACAACACCTATGGCAACTGGTATTAAACTTAGAAAGTATGATGAGGGATCATATGTTGATCCAACTCTGTATAAGAGGCTGGTTGGAAGCCTTATGTACTTAAAAACAACTAGACCTGATATCATGATTGTTGTGAGTTTGATTTCGAGATTCATGGAGACTCCGAAGAGTACTCATTGGCAAGTAGGAAAGAGAATCCTGAGATATGTTGTTGGAACAACTGACTTTGGTATCCAATACACATCAAGTTTAAACTTTGAGTTTATTGGATATACTGATAGTGATTTTGTAGGTTCCATTGATGATAGGAAAAACACATCTGGGTATGTGTTCAGTCTTGGATCTGGAGCAGTGGCATGGGCATCAAAGAAACAACCCATTGTGACTCTATCTTCTACTGAAGCAGAGTATGTTGCAACAACTGTAGTTGCATGTCAAGCTGTGTGGATGAGAAGGGTCTTGAATGAATTGTTGCATGACCAGAATGATGCAACCCAAATTGTCTGTGACAATAAATCTTCCATTGCACAATCAAAGAATCGTGTCTTTCACAAACAAAGTAAGTACATTGATACAAGGTATCATTTCCTTCGAGAGTTGGTAACTCGTAAAGAGATTTTTGTTCAGCTTTGCAGATATGAAGAACAATTTGCAGATGTATTTACGAAGCCTTTAGGAAATTAATTGTTTAAAATCCATAGAAGAAATATTGGGGTCTGCAAGTTGTATTGCATTGTTTACAACAATTTTATTTTAAATATTTTTAGTTCGTTTTTTCTCTGAAATGATTAAGAGGGAGTATATCAGGATGTAATCATTTCACCGCCTTTGTGGAAATGGTAAATCGGTGGCTTGAACTTTCAAGACTCGAGACACCATCGGTGGATTTTCTAGTGGTGGTTGCCTTAACCTTTGCAGGCCACAAGACACCATCACCGCTTCAATTAAATATTTTAAATATTTTCTAAGATCGAAGGGGCAGTTTTTGAATTAGGGAATTAATGTTAGTTTTTGTATAAATGGAAAACAGATTGTAAATCTGAGATATCTATGAAGGATTACATTTTGAATTGAAGTCGCTAGTGTGCATTCAGAGGTATTTTCTTCGTTTATATTTTGTTCTTCATTGAGTTTGAAAACTCGTTTTATTTTCTTTATCAGATTCGATTTTTGAACAAACACAGTAATTACTTGGTTCTTCCATTTGCGAACCCGGTCTCACATTAATTTTGAACATAGTGATTTGAGGTTTTTTTCATTTCGGAGTTTACTTGTTAAAAGGTGCATGGAGTTCTTTACTTTCAAAAACTCGGAACGAGAAGTAGTGGGCCCAAACCCTACTCGTGTTTCACAATTCGGTATTAGTTTTTGAATTTTTCTTTTTGCGTTGAGTGTTTTTAAACCGGTGTTTTGTTTTTGGTGTCTGACATTTGTAATAGCCAAATCCCGAACCCCGATTGACCTCCGGTTTTTCACAAAAGGTAAAGCAAGTCACTGGATAGTTGTAGTTAACAACATCCTACGGGAAGGTAAATATTCCTTCTGATAAATTAAGAGTAGCCGACTCTACAATTGTACCAAATCATTGATTTTTAATGAGGCGAAAACGAAATTCTTGGAATTGTACAATTGTATACTAGTCAATTATTAAATAATCCGCTCAACAAGAGATCCATCCATCGCTCAAATTACCTCCTTAACTCGATTAAATTCAAAGTTTTAATAGTGCATTCACCAGACGCCCAGAACAATACCCAACAATCTGGCAGAACAAGTTCAAGAGAACCAACTGATAAATGAGAACTATGTCTTATATATCATCGATAGTGAGCAATCAAGAGCATTTTTTTTTGTTTAGATTTAGGACAATAATAACTATATCATTAATACTATGTCACTGAAATCGATTCCTAGTATTACAAGCAATTCTGCAGGGCGTATTAACCTTTAAATTATTTAGTATGGACTAAACAACTCTCAATACCAAGAGTTACGGATCTAATAATGGACTGATTAAAATTTGAATCTACAGGGCGTTTAATATATTGAATAAAAATTAGAATTAGAATTTAATCGAAGTAATAATATAAATTTTGAGAATTGTTTAAATCGTTTCAGTAATTGAAAAGGGCGATATAAAAAATAACAATAATTACAAACAGAAGTGGAATTTGGAATGGTAGTGATCAAGGTTTGTTGTCGGCGAATGCATTACGAATATAATAACGACTCCAACATATATGGGGTATATTCTAATTTCGCCCTTGATAAGAACTCAACAACAAAATTATCTGCAGATTTTACATAAAATAAACCAAATTCTAATGTAAAATGCGGGATGTGAAGAATGTTTGGGAAGGACCCCTATTTTTGACACATTTCAACTGTAATTTTTTTTATGAAGGACTTCACATAGATCCTT